>VMDR010001782.1:0-111626 GCA_007922815.1 Macrotus californicus
CCGCCACCTCTCTTCTGGACAATTGAAAAAGCATCTTAACTAGCTTTCTGTTGTACTTACCAGTTTCTTTCCTGCAATCTGTTTTCATCACAGGTTCCCCATTAATTTTCCAAAGCAGGGCTTTCCTCATTCGCTCCTATTCAAAACCTTCTAAACAATTTTAGTGCCATTTATCGAGTGCCTGCCCTCCCTGCCAAGTGTTTTGCAAATATTATCTCCATTTCCCACACAACGAAACATAAATATTTTACTGGGGAGTAACTCGAGGCTCAAAATAATTCCGTGACTTTCCCAAGGTCAAAAACCAGTATGTGGCTTGTCCAGGATTTGAATTGTGACCATGGTGTCAATGTTCATCACGCTTTTAATGCACGCTGTCACCCGACTTTTACCATCTACATTCACCCTCTGTATGTCATGTCCCTGACCCTGTGCCACACAGATACCTCCATCAGGACATCTTCCCCCTCTAGTTCACCCCTTGAAATCTGACTTCTCTGGAAGTTCAACTTTCATTGTGTCTCCAGAAACACTGGGTGGTCCTTCTGTCTGAAATTGTGCTATTTTGTTTATTCTTTGTGCGGACAGCTCTGAACCAGCTGGGGCTGACAGACTTCCTGCTGAGTCTGCGTTTCTGAGACCAGGGGCATTGAACCTTGAGCCAGGCAGTGGGAATCAACAAGGGCAACACCAATGACTTTCAGCTTTGTGGGAATAGACATTAACTTTATTAGCTATGTATAAAGAAGGCATACTTTTTAACAAATATTTGTCAATAGCTCTAACATAAATGGCCATTTAATTATTTTATATTTTCTTGACTCTATAATGCCCCTGATTATAAGAGGCACTGTTATTTCATATGCCACCCAGAAGGAAAACAAATGCTGCTAAGTAAATCATAACATTCAGTTGATTTGAAAGCATCCAGAGACCTTCAAGTGTGAAATAACACGCAGCTCACAATTTGTAAGAGATTGTATGTTGCTTTGTAAGAGCTCCTGAATATTTTTTCTGCTCACAGCCACGTCTCCTTTGCAAACTAAATCTAACCTTAAAGGGCAAAGATGTATTTAGCTTTTTCTCATTTGCCACACCTAGGGATTGCTTAATAATCATTGAATGATTAACAAACCTGTTCTTGAAATTAGACCTAATTACCTATTTTAGATACCGAACTAGGTACAATGAAATGGGCCTCTTACTTAGCACTGTCAAACAGCAAATCCAAAGACGTTGGCTCAGAAGTTCTGGGTTCCAATGAGACTCTGTCCTACTGATGTGACTATTGTCTCTCCTGCAAATTGCCTAACTTCCACAGGCCTCAGTTTCTACACCTGCAATGCTGGGGTCACACCCAGTGTTGTTGGGAGGATTAATGGGGCACAGGCACTTCAAAGTGCTGTGCACACTGTTAGGGACTGTGCTTTCTCCACCCCCGTGGCCGAGCTGGTCTGCAACCAGAAACTGAACTCAGCTGCTTCAAGATCATTGCATGGATGCATCATTTTAAAGCAGAGTATTAGATGTTTTCCTTTATCTAAAGACTTTGATATGTTGTGAAATACTTTCTTTTGCAATTTGTTAGGTATTATGATTGAATCATATTGAGTGTGTGAGCTGTGGACAAAAAAATTGTATGTGTTGTTTATGCAGTGATTTTAAGAATAAAATGTAATGAAGAAGCAGAATTTGGTAGGAGAGAGATAATTAATTACACTCATTGAGGGCTGAATATGAGCCAGTACATTATAAATGTTCTATATGGTTTATCTCATTTAACTTTGACAGTAACCTTGGGAGGAAGGTACTATTAATTCCCCAGTGTTGCTGATTAGGAAATTGTGACAAAGAGAGGCTTGGTAAGCCACCTAAGAGCAGACAGCTAGTAATGACGAGGGGCAGGTTTCAAAGGCAGGTATTGTAGGGCCAGAGCCATGCTGCTCTTAATGCTTTTCTAGGCACCCGAGGCAGCAGGGCAGGAAGTATGAACCCAAGCTCCCAAATCACCAGGCACTGAAGAGGGTGGGGAAGAAGACAGTAGGGGGCTCATAGTTAATCAGAGCAACTGCTGCAGCTGCCTACTGGTAGTCGTTTCCCTGGTGATGATACCCAAAAAGAGAGTAGTTCAAGAGATGGGGGTGGGAGGTGGGGGTTGATATCTATAGCAGAGGAGCCCACTCAAAATCTGGAGCTTGATGGGAGGAGCCCTCGGAAGCAGAGTTTACCCAGCCTGAGAGTGAAGTAATGCCCGTAGTAATATTTATGTGCAAAACAGGACAGAGCAGCACCCTATCAACAAAGTTGTATGCATGTTAAATTGTCTACTAAAAATTTACAAGGGCAAGAATGCAAGACCAGGGGCTCTGGGAAGAGAGGCTGGTGAGGAGAGGGTTAAAGAGACAGAGAAGTTGGTTCTGAGGAGAGAGGAAGATTTTGAGAGCAGAGACTTTACAGGGAAGTCTTCCTTTCTGATGCAAGATGATCGAGATGATCTCTTCCCCCATCTCTGCAGAAATGTTCATTAAACCAGCACATTTTCTTGGGTAAGTGGGTTATAAGGGAAGTCAGAGCTGAGACCTGCCTTAAGGGTACATAAGATGAGCAGAGAAGGTTCAATGATTTTGGGGTTACATTTGGTTGACTTTGATTTTTGCCTTTCGTCTAACTTTGAGTTGAAGCTCAGGAACATATATATCCCGAGGGTGTGCCATTTTATATGATCTTTCCCCTCAAACAGGACTGAGCAATGGAACCTCGTTCCAGTGATGTAAAGAACTACAACAGGACACAAGGAGCCATTTTGCTTTTGGTCTTCCCCTTTCAGAATGGGCTTTATTTTGTTAAAAATCACTTGTGCATTAAACAAAATTTACATTTTACTTAAATATTCATGACAAATATGCTAGCAATACCACCAATAATATCAATGCAAAGAAAACAACACCTAACGTCTTTGGAGTCCTTGCTATGTGGCAATTATCCCTTAGATATGATTCTCTCCCCTGAGAGAAAAAACCGCTCTGAAAGTGCTGGTAAACCAAGTTCCTGAGCTTTGAAAGCTAAGGCTGAAGGTCAGACTCAGGACTATACTGTCTCCGGGGAGAGATGTGTTGGGCTGGCTGAAAAGTTCGTTTGTTTTTTTCTGTAAGATGGTTGTAGTAGTGCTCAGTTGTCTTAAAGTTCATTTGAAACAATTTTTTAGATTGTATTGTGACAGCTGTCATATCGGCATGCATTTTTTTAAAAATCAAAATTGGTGAATTTTTGGGTAGCCACTTTAATACTAAAGATGGAAGGAAATATGCAACATTTTTGGCATATTATGCTTTATTATTTCAATAAAAATGCAAAAAAATGCAAAAAATTTGTGTAGTGTATGGAGAAGGTGCTGTGACTGATTGAACATGTCAAAAGTGGTTTGTGAAGTTTTGTGCTGGAGATTTCTTGCTAGACAATGCTCCACGGTCAGGTAGACCAGTTGAGGTTGATAGTGATCAAATCGAGACATTAATTGAGAATAATCAACATTGTACCACACAGAAGATAACTGACATACTCAAAATACTCAAATCAATAAAGTTATTGGTGAAAATGAAAAATGTGTCTTTTATTTTACAGAAAAAACTAAGTGGAATTTTTTGCCAAGCCAATAGGTGGAGAAATGGCTAGGAAGGTCACCAGCATCTTTGGCTAGTCATGGGCACCTTGTAAGTGATAGAATTGCCCAGGGAGAGTATGTAGAATAAGACAAGAGATCATAGGACAGGACACTGCAGAACATTAAAGGGGACAGGCAGTGGGGGTCAATTGCACTAGGAGTGTGAGGAAAGTGGTGACATAAGGAGGGGGAAACCCATGGAGCAACTGAGCCAAGAAGCCAAGAGAAGAGTATGTTCCAAGGGGTGATGAACAAGGTCAAATACTGCCAAGAATTCAAGTAAGGAAGGGACTGTGAAGTGCCCATTGGATGCAGTAACAAGAATGCCTCTGTCCTTGGCAAGAACAGTTACAGTGCAGGTTTGGGGGTGCAGAAAGCCAGACGGAGAGCCTTGAGGAGTGAATGGATGGCAGCAAAAGGGAAACAATACAGTTTGGTTGTTAAAAGGGAGAGGGAACTACTTAGCCGCTTAATGAGGAGGGGTCAAGATATTTTTTTTTTTTAAATGGGAAAGACTGAAGCAAGTTTTAATTTTGAAAGCAAGGAGTCAGGAAAATGGGAGCTGTTAAAGATTCAGAAGTGACGTGATTGACTTAGTGATATTCCTGAGAAGTTAAAAACAGATGTGAATCAGAAAATGGGATGTTGGGCATATGTTCTATTAGAAGAGGAAGAAAGAGGAAAACATGGGTAGAGGCGAATGTGCTTTCGTAGGTTGGAGGTGGGAAGTTGCGTGAGCTCATGTCAGTTGGCTTTTATTTTCTCTGGTTGTGAGGACGATGGAGCAAGTAGCAGGATAGAGCAGGTACCCGCCATTCTCTATAGGCAAGGCAGAGGCAATCAAATAATAATTGGCAACAAGGACCAGAAGACAGTTGTATACCAAACTACATACTAAGAAGCTAGAATTTATCATCAAGGTTGTGGGAATCTATTCCACTAAGGTTTTTACATAGAGTTGCTAAATAATTGGGGTTCCTGTCTCAAGTTAGGAGTGTCTCCTGGTGCAACCAAAATTCTTCTGAGTGCTGGTCCCAGGGAATGGGACTCAGAGAGGAGGGACTTCCCTCCTAATTACCCTTATCCTCTATCTGCATAAAGAATGGCTTCCCAGTCAGCACTTCTCTTCCAGGACAGGCCTCCTGCCAGGTGTTGACTATGGACCTGTTCTAGCCTTCAGTGAAGACCCGCTTTCTTCCTGCCCACAGTAGTGACGATGTTTCCTCTACCTCCTCTTAGACCAGGGGCGTCCAACCTGTTGGCGTCTCTGGGTCACCATGGACAAAGGAGAGTTGTCTTGGACCACACATCAAATACACAAACACTAACAAAACTGATGAGCAAAGACAAAGGTTGATGCATAATTTACAGTTTTGTGTTGGACTGTATTCATAGCCATCCTGGGACAATAGCATAAAATCAATACCACAGGCACTTACCTACCAGGGAATTGCTTCCTTTTATTTTTGCTTCTAAATTAAAAAATGAAAGGTTATTTAATGCCTGTTATGTTCCCAAGTAGGCTCTGATGTTCTGCACTGCAGCAGGGAGCAAAAGAGACAAAAATCCTTGTTTTCTTGGAGTTTACATTTCAATGTGGCAGAACATTAAGTAAATACACTAATACGTAAACAGTTGGCCTTTGGACAATGCAGGTTTGAACTGGCCAGGCTTGCCTATGTTTTAGTGGATCAGCACAGCTCAAACCTGCATTGTTCCAGGGTCAAATGTACACATATTTTCCGTCTGTGGTCAGAAACCAGGCATGCAGCAGGTTGAGTTATACTCGGATTTTTGATGTATTGTTCCAGGGTCAGCTAATAGGGTAAGTGGTATGTGCTGAGGCAGAGGTGTGCCACTGTGTGCCACACTTTAGAGAGGGTGATGACATTTGAACAGAGACCTGGAAATGAGGGCGTAATTGAGGAGATAGCTAGGGGAGAAGTTTTCAAGTTGGTGAGAAGAGCATGTGATAAGGTCCTGAGATGGGAGAGTACCTGGTATGTTGAGACAAGCCAGGAGGCCACTGTGACTGAGGTGACTGAGAAAGGGAGAAAGTGGTAGCAAGAGTGGCTACAGGCATGGGCTCTAGAGGCACACTCCCTGGGTTCAAGCCTCAGTTCCGCTGTTTAGAAATTGGATGACATTGGGCAAGTTATTTGTCCTCTCTGTGTCTCAAAGCTCTCATCTGTAAAATGACCATAATGATAATACCTGCAGTAAGTGCTTTATAAGTGAGTCTTAAACTAAGAAAGAAGAAAAATGACTTGGAATGGTGTGATGGTCAATTCCATGTGTCAGCGTGACTGGGCCATGGGATACCCAGACATTTGGTTAAACATTATTCCCGGGTATGTCTGTGAGCATGTTTCTGGATGAGATTACCATTTGGATCAGTAGACTAGTAAACTACATTGCCCTCCCTAATGTGAGTGAGCCTCAGCCAGTCTGGTGGAGGCCTGAGTAGAATAAAAGGTGGAGTAAGAGAGAATTCAAGATCTCTGCTTGGTATTGAGCTGGAACATTGATCTTCTCTATTCCGACTGGAACTTACATCACTGGCTCTCCAGCTTGCAGGTGGCAGATCATGGGACTTCCCAGCCTCTGTTATCACACGAACCAATTCCTTATACTACGTCACTTTATATATAATATATAAAATCAGATATAACAAGGTACACGTAATAGTGGAGATATATAATATACAATGTTTTATATGTAGTGTTCAATAACATAGTCTACAACCTATCTCAAATTGGTTCTGTTCCTCCAGGGAGCCCTGATTAATGCAGGTGAGGTATGAGGCAGACCATGTAGGACCTTACAGGTCATTCATTGTAAAGACATCGGGTTTATTCTGAGCAAGATGGGAAACCACTGGAAGGTTTTAAAGGACTTCTCTTGCTGCTGTGTTGTTGACAGGAGGTGGTAGGGCCAAGGGCAGAAGCGGGGAGACCAGTCCTCAGGTCCTTGAGAGGTGATGCGGGTGAGAGATGTTGATAGCTTCACCGAGGGTGGGGGCTGTTGAAATGGTGAGACGTGGTTGGGTTCTGGGGGAACTTGAAGGTATAACTAATAGGGTTTAGCTGGTGAGATAGGGTGTTTGTCCTGAGCACCTGGAAGAATGAAGAACCTTAGCAATACAGTATACAGGACAGCAGCGGTGGGTTACCTTCGTGGCCCTTCCCAGGAGTGCAGTGCAGACGATGTTTGCTGTCTCTCCTGCGCTCTTCTTTGCCGCAGGCACTCACCTCTTGGTTGCAATTGCACAGATAAGGACAGATATATCTTCCTTGAACAACCATTCATTTTTAGCTACAGTGCAGTTTGAGTTCACACTTAAAAATGAACATTTTTTTTCCGAAGGAGGCGACCAACAGAGACAAACTCAGCTCACACACTGAGACTCGTTTTGCCAATGCTCAGAGAGCGGCAGCTTCCCAAACATTGCCAATCCCTGCCGTGGTTTCTGCTTCACATTCACTAAGTGACCTAGTTGAGCAGTTGTCCCAAACATAAGTCTGCACTGAAGGGAATTCAAGCCTCTATTGCAACACACACACACACACACACACACACCCATACCATGTGACATCACAACCCAAGTTTGCAGGGTTTGAAGTGAGCTTTTCCAGCTTCTACCGTTCCCAGTGATGGTACTGAAATATCTCATAGTCAAATGCCAGCCAGGGTCGCCGCTTCTCTCCACCTCAGCTGTCCTAGCAAGGAGCACTTGATCTTACATAGCTTGGCCCTGAGGTAATGTCAAAGAGGGCTACGAACAGCCCTGGCCCAGGCTTTGCTGAGACTTTGGCTCTGCTAATGATTTGAGGAGCCCTGTCCAAGCTTCTCCTCATTCAGGAGAGATTTTAGAGTCTAGAGAGACCACAGCACAGCCACTACCTGCAGCAGAATGAGACAGTGTGTGCACGTGAGGAAAGTGAGGAGCCACCAGTTCAACCAAAATTCATGAGCTCTGCGTCCTGGGTGCTGCAAGTAGAATAATGACCTTCCATCTCAGCCATGGAAGTTCAGGCTTGTGAGAATTAAGAATTTATGATCCTTTGTCAGAGCTTGAAAGGGGATTAAGAGGCACAGCTATGCAACTCATTGTATGGACCCTCTGTGGAGCCTGATTTAAACAAACTAAAAGTTAAAGAAATGATAAATAATCCAGAAAATTGAGTCAAGAATTATTGCCAGTTTTCTTGGGTACAAATTAATGTGTTTATGTTTATTGAGTTCCTTTGATAAGGAGCATGATTTTTGCATGCTCTCAAAGTATTTCTCCAAAGAGTATAATACAGAGCAGAAACTGGACAATACTTTCCAAAATGATCAAAATAATTAAAATTAACCTCCCCAAGAAGGGATGACATGTGTCTGCAGTAACACTCTGAGAACACAACATCGCCCATGCGGCATTCCAGCCAAACCTCTGTGTCCTGAATCTAACTCTAACGGTTTCAGACAAACCCAAATACAAGAAAATTCTGTAAAATTCCTAGCCTCTCATCTTTTAAAATGCCAGCAGCTTAAAAGGCAGGAAAAGGCTGAGACACTGATCCGGACTAAAGGAGAGTGAAGAGACATGACAACTAGGTGCTGCCTCTGGTCATGCCCTGGACCTGTACTAGGAAAAAAGTGCCCTGAAGAACATAGTATCTGAGAAAATTTGCTTCTGCGCTTTTCCCCCTTTTGTCTGACTCTTTCCGCTAGAACGTACACATCCATAAGAGGCGAAACCTTGATCAGGAATCTGTCCCCAGTACGTAGAATCATGCCAGAAACATAAGCTCTCAGTAACTATTTGTTGAATAAATGAAGGTGGGCTGGGTGGGGTATGGTGGGAGGGGCAGAACTCTAGGGAAGGCGGGAACATGAACAGGGCTACTGGAGAGGGGTGTGTGTGCATGTATTAGTGCCTAGGGTTCCATCCTACACCAAATATATTTTTTTAGAAGGGAGAAGAAAAATGTTGTGTAAGATGTGCTTATATTTGAAACTTAGAAGCTGATCCTAATCAGCAATTTTGGAGAAAAAGAGGAATCAAAAGAGAGGAACTTTATTATGTCTCCAATTCAGCTGTAACATCAGCAATTTCCTTTTTGATGACAGAGTCTATATTAAAATGGCAGCTAGAAGGGTAGAAGGATCTAGTTCCCCCTTACATCTACGTGGGAGGGTTGTCCTCTATTTTGGGACGTTCCCCTCCCATCTTACCCTATGCAGAACAATGTTGTAATTTCCCCATTCTGTGGGGATCAGCACCCCGATGTCTTCACTCTTGTGTCTGAGACACCTCTCTTGGAATCCTTTGCAATGTGGAACTGAGCTGTGGACCTGTGTCACCCACAGTGTGCTCTTTCATCTCCTGTGTCACTTGAGAGCCTGTTAATAATGCCGATTCCTTGGCTGCAAATCAGAATCTCCAGGAAGGGCAATTGGGAAATGGTGAACTTTTAAAAAATCTCATGTATATTTTAGAGTTAAAATATATATTTCAAAGATTCAAACTGTACTCATGGATGTGTAGTACAGAGTTCCTGTCTGAGCGTGTTTCCCAGCCCCTCACTCTCCTTTCCCAGAAGCATGTATTGTTATATTAGTTCCAGATACATTTCCCAGAGATATATTTCTCAGATATATTTTTTTCTAGCAAATATGTGCACATAGTCTTCTCTCCACTCCCTTAATACACAAATGGCAGCATATTATTCTCATAGCATATAATAATAAATTTTATTATTTCTTGTTCTTCTTGCTTTAGGATTAAATTTCTCTTCCTTCTCTAGTTTCCTAAGATAGAAACTTAGGTTAGCGATTATAGATTTTTCTGCTTTTCCAACATAGGCTTATTCACTCTGACAGTCTCTTTTAATTGGTGTATTTATTGATATATTTGGAGGAATACCAACTGTGTTTGTAACTGTTTTCTGTTTGTTGTCAGATGCTTCTTTTTCTGCCATTTCTGGTTTTAACCGAGCATTTTATATGACTCCATTCTATCTAGTCTCTCAGTTTATTAATTATGCTTGTTTAATTTTTTAAAATGATTACTCTAGAGTTTCAAATACACATTTTTGACTAATCTAAGTCACACTGCACTGTTTCATGTGTAGTGCAGGTACTCCCCTTTGACTGCAGCAATCTGGCAGCCCCGGGGACTTTTAAAGGTACAAGGGTAGAAGGAAACATGACCGACTCTCTCCTTCCTAGGTGGAAAGAGGTTTGAAGTTCCCACTGCTCTCGTGCTCCTGCCTGTGTCTTTCTGTGTCACCTATGGGTCTGTGTTGTGACTGTTGGGGCAATGTAATTTGGTGCATAGACACTCATAACATTTATATCTTTACTGTGAATTACTGTGTCCTCTATCATTATAAAGTGCTTTTTAAAATCTTAATATATTTTGCTCTGAGCTCAACTTCGGTATTAAGATCTTTCTTTTCAGTTAGATTTTTCTGATGTCTTTGCCATCTATTTTCAAGTTTTCTGAATTTGGGGCACACATATTTGAACTATGGACAAAGAATCTTAACTCTGCCTAGATGTCTTTTCCTGCACCCTATATCTGAAATCACACTCTTCATATGCAGAGATCCACCCATAAATGTGTAATGAGTACCAGAGATGTTTCCAAACTGATCTGTGACATATGAGGTTGTGTGTTCAAAGGTAAAACAGGGTCAGGGTTATCATCAGAGGAAGCATACTCCTCTCGACTCAGCTCCTATCTAGCAACCCAATATTCATTTTCAAATGGACAAAGCAATACGCAGTAGAAAATCTCTGTTAGGCGCCCTTATACATAGCAGAGTTTCACTTTGTGGCTTAATCTGACAACTTTTTTCTTTTAAAAGTTGAACTTAGTCATTTAACATTAATTACAAGACTAATGTTCGACCATAAAATTTTAAGTTCTATTTTCTGTTTTCATAGTTTATAGCATCTCCGTTCTGTGTATGTTCCTTCTGTTAACACCACAGTATTTGTTTTGTGTGTGTGCGTGTAAGCGGTTTCCTTTATAACCATGTTACTTACAGCGCTTTACTTCACCTGTAGTTCTGGAGATAGTGCTGATTATTTCCCGACAATGGCCAATAATAAATTTAGGACGTTGGTTTTTCCACCTCCCTCTGTGAATTAGTGTGTTAGAACTGCTGTAACAAAGTAACACAAACTGGGTGGCTTACACAACAGAAATTTATTGTCTTATAGTTCTAGAGGCTAGAAGTTCAAGATCAAGGTGTTGACAGGGTTAGTTCCTTCTGAGGATTGGGAGGAGAAGATGTATTCCAGGCCTGTTTTCCAGTTTCTGATGGTCTCAGATGTTATTTGGCAGGTAGATGGTATTCTCCTTGTGTCTTCATATCACCTTCCTTCGGTATGTGTCTGTCCCAGGGTCCAAACTTCTTTTTATAAGGAGACAGTCATATTGAATTAGGGACCACCCTAATAACTTTATCTAGGGGGGATAGAGGGGAAAAAATTGGGAAAACTGTAATAGCATAAAAAATATAAAATAAAATAAGAAACTTTACCTAAAGTTGATCATCTGCGAAGACCATCTTTCCCAATAAGTTCACATTCACAGTTACGAGGGGTTAGGTTATCAACATTTTTGGGGTGGGGAGGGACAGTCCTACCCTCTGTTTCCTTCACTTCACTTTCAGCAGTGTCTATGCTTCCCTTCACTCCATCTTTGCTATGATAATTTTATTTGTATTTCTACCTTGCTTCCTGAGCTTTCTTGAGCTTTTGTAGTTCTGCTTTTTACTTTTGTTCTGTAGTGATAATTGCATTAGATTTTTATAATGCATGGCAAAATGTTGGTCTAAATTTTTATCTGATCTATATAGAAATATTTTTCTGTTGAATGTTTTTCAATTTCCCTGTTTTCTGTCCCTTCCCTCCATATTTTTCCTTTTTGTATCTCTCTATAGCTCCTATATTGTTCCATTTTGATTACTCAGTTTTGAGTGACTTGAATTCATGGAAGGTCAGTGTGGGAAAGGGGCAAGAACATGTTTCAAGTTAGGGACATTTTAAAAAACAATTCTGACATATGTATAGAAATTCATTAGGTATTTTCCCCTTCCACTCTAGCCAGATAAAACAATTTGCCATATGAATTGTGTCTTTCCCTCCTTGTGGACAGACAGATGATGATGATGATGTTGATGTTGGTGGTGGTGGTGATGCTGATGAGAAACAGGAGGAGAATGGGGGTGGGGGATATGCCTAATCCAAAGGATTCTTCTTTGAACCTACCTCCTGTATTGTTTGGAATCAACCTGTGCATCCTGCTTCCCCTGTGGCAAACACATTTTGATTTTGCACTTCGGTGTATACCTTTAACCTTGATGAAATGCCTTTGCCAACGGTTTCTGGGATTGACAGCCCTGGATGATCTCTCCCTCTCTGAGCTTTCCTGAATCCCTGCCTAATCCCCTCTGCTTTTAGCATTCTTTTGCCTACTTTGAGGTCCAGGATTTCAAATGTTTCTTAATTTTATTGAGCATTATGTTTGTGATTCTTCTTCTCTTTGCTGTTTTGGAGTAACTTTCTAAGAGACAGTGGATAGGTTCTACTTTTACACCAACTTCTGTATTTATTGAAAAGTTGAAATCTGCATTTTGAAAGCTCTTGCATTGTTATAGTTTTAAAGATGACCACCAATCCTCTGACATTCTTTCTGCTGAGAGGTGGAGTCTACTTTTCCTTTCCCTTGGCTCTGGACTGGCTTTAGTCACTCACTTAGAATGTGACAAAAATGACACTACGTGACTTCTGAGGTAAGTTAGAGAGGCCACTGGCCTCTCTCATTTGCTTGCCCTCAGGGCCCTGAGCCACTCTGTAAGGAGGCCGACTACCTGCAGTCGCCGTGCTGTGAGAAAGCTGAAGCCATGTTGGGGGGCTACATTAAAAAATGGGCTGATAGTTGATAGTTTCAGCTGAGCCCAGCCTTTGAGTCCTCCCAGCCTAGGTACCAGACATGTCCTGTTGGTGAAGAAGACCTCAGCTTATTCCAGCCTCCACCCATTTAGGACACCCCACCTGTTTGACTTTTCATCTGAGTCACCCAGACATTGTGAAACAGAGACAAGTTATCCTTGTTGTGCTGCATCTGAATTCTTAGCACCGAGAAGCCCAGAGCATGATAAAACGGCGGCTGTTTTACGTGGCACTAGACAACCGGAATGACTTACTCACCCTGCACAATGAAATTTGAGAACTAGTGTCTATGAAAATTTCCACCGCACTCACGAAAATTGATGGGGTGGCTTTGTGCTGTTTGAATGTAGCTAAGTTAGAACTACATTTCTCAGAATTTCATTCCCAGTGGGGTTCCAGGTTGGAGTGGGTAACAAAAGAAATTTATGCAAGATTTGAAAGGTGGAAGGGCAGAAGCAGCTATTTGTAATGCCCTAAAGGTCAGTACAGGGCATCAGTTGCTACTGCAACTCAGACACGTTATTGCTCATCTGCGGGTTCACCTTGTTGGCGGGGAGCAGCAGCCTGTACTTCCTTCTGCTCCTGATGGACAGGTTTTTTGTTTGTTTGTTTCTTGGAGTCCTGGGCCAGGCGAAAGTGCACTCTGTGATGAAAGACACCAGAGACTGGGAGAGTGAGCACACCTTGGGGCAAAACATTTAAACATTAAAAAAAAAAAAAAGATGTCCCCCCTGGAGATCGAAAAGAACGTGCTGAGCAGATCGACAATGTATGCAGAGTCTGTGTTGTTCTGTTTCACCAAAGGTATCACGTCTGGTAGAGCAGCTGCGCCTGCGCCTGCCACTGGGTTAAGTTTAGACCGGTGTGCAGTAGTAAACCAGCAGTTGCCAGAGTCAAGGCTTTTTCTTTTTCCAACCCTCAGGGTTAGAAAGGTCAATTAAACTGGGCTGTGATGCCTCCTTTAATTTGTTGGAGGTGGTACTGACTTCTGTGATTCTCCCCAGGGTGTGGTATTACTTTTGATTTGCTATCATGGCTGGAAGAGGAGGCTTTCACGTAGACATTCCTGCCATAATGACTCTTACTGAGCAGGTCAAGAAACAAATCTGAGGGCTTTCCTAGTTTTTTTTAATTAAAATTCTTTAAAAAATATGTTTATTGATTTTAGAGTGAGAGTATGGGGAGAGAGAGAGGGAGAGGGAGAGAGAGATCAATGTGACCGAGAAACATTGACTGGTTACCTTCTATATACACCCTGATCAGGGATCGAACTCACAACCTAGGTATGTGCCCTGACCTGGGATCAAACCTGCAACCCTTTGCTGTATGGGATGACACTCTAACCAACTGAGCCACACCAGCCAGGACAAGGGTTTTCCCAAGAATGGGAAAGTATACATCCCAAGGATGTACTCAGCGACCCAACAAATTACTGGTCGGTTCATGTACCCATTGTACCCACTGCAAGGTGGACTGGGGCTAGGACTCCATTTACCTCCTGTCTTTCATAAGTTTCCGCTCTAAATTGGGAAGCATGATGGCATGTGAAGTCCCCTGGCATCAGTATCAACCCAGATTGTGTACCCCATAGCCTTCAAAAAGTCTGGGTATTCCCCTTTCCCTAGTATACCTGGAAAACGGCTGCAGGTCCCTTTGAGGAAGTGCTTATGGTATGTATTTACAGAGGCATTGTAGGATCCTTAATCAAGGGCATCAATCTTCTTCTTCAATGGGCCCTGAGTCTCAGAAATGCCCTAGATCTGGAAAGTGAGATCGCAAGAACCTGTTGTGGTGACTGATACCAGGTTTTGCTCACTAACTTTCAATTTTTCAATATAAACCAAGACATTTTCTAATCTGTTAACCCACCTATAGTTTTTCTTTTAACACTGTAGTCTATTAGCCATTGCCACAAACTATAATAGGTCAAAGGACCTTGAATACCACTCAGGCTCGGTCTGTATTACAATAAATATAATCACCTTAACTCTTAAATTAGGTGCCACCGTGTGGACTCTGCTGTCCTGGAATCCCATCACCCTGGCTGATAACAGAGAGACCGATCCATGGCAGCATCTCCTGCAATCAACTGTGATGCATGGAGGGCATAACTGCTGAACCTGTCAAAGATGCTGGTGCCCCAACACCACTCTTATCTGTACTGCTCTTGTGATGGGAGTGCCCTCTGGGCCTCCTGGGGAACTAGTGAGGCAACAGGTTCTCTCATTCCAACATTTAGATCACTCGTTCTAACATGTATAACACTCATTTTAACATTTGTCTTTTCTTGAACCTACTAACACCTTCCTCAACATCCTGTCAAGGCAGTTCACACATTTCTACCTCATGGCAGACCAACATTGTGTCCAAGCTTCAAGCAATTGTCCCAATAGCAGTTGAGCACTGACTTCAGGTGTCCTTGTCCGGACAGTTAAGTGCCAGGTCATTGAGAGTACTCCCATGTCAATAATTGCCCCCTTATCCTGCTTATACTCTTCCCTCCCTAGCATCTTAAGCTCCATTCCTATGCATGTCCAGGTTCCTGCTGATACGTGTTGGCCAGGCATATTCAGATTCACTGGACGTGTATACAGTATGCTTCCAGAAGACGAATTCCCTACCTGGGTTATGCTGTGACTTGCTCCTAGTCATTGATTTGAAGGCAATTAGGGAAGATGGAGCCAGATTTTGAGGAGGACAAGCACCATTATGTGAAGTATCTGCCATAGCTGAGATCTTTAAGGAGTCTCCAATTGAATGGAGGCTGTTCTCTTCTGGTAAGGGGGAGTGAGCCAACCTGGAGAATTAAGAGGTATCAGGGCTCAAGGTCATTAGGCTCATGCACCCAGATATCCTCATCTTATGTCTTTGATTCACACTATCATCACACCAGGTCCTTGACCTTGACATGAGACCTCTTTGGGCTGTTCAGTATTTTTTGAGCTCTGCTAGCCTATCAATTAAATCCTGGACCCGACTTTCAGCAGAGTGTGCCGGCCTTGGCTACAAAGCGTAAGAACCTCTTTAACCATGGCGGCGGAGGCTTTCCCACTTTCACAGGATGTCTCGGGTTGTTCATCTGAGCACATGGTTTTTATTTGTGTTTTCTTCAAGGTTTCTAAAGCCATGAACAAAAGCCAGCCAACTCTACAGTCTTTATAATTACCTCTTTCTTACTTACGAGCAGTAATAGTACCTTTACCAGGGTCTGACCTGTAAGTGACCCAGTTCCACAATCTCATTCTCAGGGGCCACTTTCTAGAGCTACTTCTACTATCAACTGTTTTAGCCCAAAGTCTTCAAAAATGCAGAGTCTGGGACAAGGACTTTCATGATGGCCGTTATTTTGGAAAATGACTCACAAAGGGACAGGAGAAGGAAGAATGAAGCAGGAAAGGAGGAAAAGATAACCTAGGAGCACCTCACTGAGTAAATCCCCCTGTGGGAACTCGAGGTTACTCCTTCTCAGGACTCTGTGGGAGTCATGCAGAGTACACATGGGAAGTGCCTGTTTGAAAGAGAAGACGGGGATATTTATCCCTCACTCCTGTTCTTCTATGAAGATTGCCCCATGGGGCATTAACTTTCTTGAATTTCCAGTTTCTAGAAAAATTATTTGGTCTTTTGTATCCTCCGCATATGGACTTTACCATATTTTATATGTTTCACTTTATTGCAATCATTTTTATTGATAATGTGCTTTGACTATTGGGAGAGCCTTCAAATTGTTTCAGTTTTGACCATTGGGAGCTTCTTCCCATGACCTTTCAACATGACCCCAGTGGACTTCAGTAGCATCCTTATTTTCTGGTATGAGTAGGTACTCCAGTCTCATTCCTGCTCCACATAGGAACTCATCCATTTCCCTAAGGAGCCCAGGTTCTTTTTAGTGAGAAATGGTATTTAGAGATTACAATCTGAGCACTAGGGGTCCTCATTGGGTTGGGCATTGCTTTGAGGACTTTTCCCTGGACAGAGCTAGAAATACGTATTCTTCTAGGAAAAAAAAAATACTTAATGAGTTAATACTCCTATTTCCAATCCAAATATAGTTTTTTTTATCTCTTTTATTTTATATCTTTTCATTCTTAGTCATTAACATAATTATTAATTTTCTCTAGCTTATTCTATGTGTATATATGGTGGTTTCTTTTTTTTAACATTTTATTTATTTTTAGAAAGAGGGGAAAGGAAGGAGAAAGAGAGGAAGAGAAACATCAATATGTGGTTGCCTCTCACACACCCCTGTACTGGGGACCTGGCCCACAACCCAGGCATGTGCTCTGATTGGGAATCGAACTGACGACCCTTTGGTTTGCAGGGAGCGCTCAATCCACTGAGACACACCAGCCAGGGCTATATATGATAGTTTTGAACATGATTAACAAATTATTTATTTGCTTTATCCTGTTGTATTCATGTGTAAAAGTTACAAACTATTGTTATTAGCAATATGAGCCCTCATACAATTTAAGATATTTTTGCAATTCTATTTTTTCCTTTAGAATATAACGCAGTAGGATGGTACAGTTAAATTGCTGTATTTTAAGTTATTCAATTAATTCTTCTCTATACAGTTAATCCATCAACTTGATATATTTTATATTTTGTTTTCAATTTTCAAGGGTTGATATTTTCCTATTGATTTAATTTTGTTTTATAATTATGTCAACTATTTACCTGGCTTCTAAAAGCTATAAAGCAAAGGATATTCAGAGAAGTTAACTTCTAACTCTATTCTCTCTAACCTGCTCCTTCCTTCCTGCTTTTTCCATTACATTTTAATTTATTCTTCCATTTTTGAGAATATGTGCATTTTTCGCATTTCTTCCATTTTTAGGTAGAATGCTGCACACTTTATCCTGCACTTTGCTTTTTTTCATTTAACCACACATCCTGGAATTCACTCCATATGGATGCATAGAAATCTTATTCCTTTCCACAGCTGCATAGTTTTCCATTGTGTGAATTTATAAATTGAAGAGAACACCAACAGATTTGGAATCAGTAACAAGAAGGAGAGGATTGTCACTGTCACTTACTGTACCGGGGAAGACTGCAAAAGGAATAGATTTTAGGGGGATTATCAGTTTAGTTGAGGACACCTTTTGTTTGAGATGCCCATTAGACATCCAAAGAGAGTTAAGAGTAGACAGTTTTGTCTGTATGAGTCTGGAGTTCAAGGGCAAGGTCCAGGCTAGACGTACAATTTGGAAGTGAATAGCCAGGAACTATGGTGAAGGAGTGGGGGAGTAAATGCTCCAGGCTGGTCAGTTCTCTCCTGTTTTTTTTTTTTTAACTCTTACCTCTAGCTGAGATTTCAGTTGCCTGATTTTACCCCAGGACCCCAGTTTCACTGATGTGCCTGGCGCACAAAAAGGCAATCACCTCCTTAAAGCAGAGGAGGGAAGAAGGAAGAGGAAATGTAAGCTTGTTTCCACTCACCTACTTTTCTCTGCCCCGGGCTATACAACAAACCTGTCCCACCCCTTCAGGGGCACGGCTTTTATCTCCCCAGAAATTTCTTGCTGTGAAGTCATTAGTTTCTAGAATTCATGTTCCCTTTAAGCTTTTCCTTGTTTGATTCTGGGGAAGGGAGTCAACAATCTGTGTCAGGTTTCCATCTTTGCAGGAACCAGAAATTCTGTTTGATTTTTAAAATTAAACGAGGCAAAAAGATATTTATTTTTTTAAGAGAAAAAGATGAGGAAACTCTGGTTTATTATCTCTTTCAAATATCCTGTGAAAACATCCCCAAAAGATTGAATCTAATTAGAGTCAAGTTTAGGAAAACAGGGCTTCCATAAAGCTGGGACCTGCATACTGGGTGAGAAAATTGAAAATTGACTACTGCTAGAAAAAAAAAAGGATTCCATGTAAAGAAATGTTATAATGTAAAAAATGTGAAATTTTACCATGGCTAAACTTGTGTAATATCTCCTTAAGCGATACTTTCCTAGTCTACAGCATACAAGGGGATCGATATCAAAGTTCATTGTGGATTATTTCATGGGAAAGTTACAATCAATGTTAAAAGCAGTCACCATTAAAATAAACAGGAGAAGTAGGTTATAAAATTAAACTAGATAACATAATTTGAGGTAAATAGAATTTAAATAGAGATTAGAAAATATTCCAATGGAAATTCCTATCATTTTATACAATTTCTCTTGATTGACTCTGTGTCCTTAGTATATTTTCTTTTGTATTTCTGTTCTGGTGACAACTTAAAATCTTTTTACAAGATATACATGCTTTTTATCCATGAGTACAAATGACTATGGAGTCCAAAGTACAAGTTTTCCTGCACCAGCATTCTCCCCTCATGGGGGCCACATGACATGCCTCCCAGAGATAACGACTCCGGACAGTTTTGCATTTGTCTTGCCTGTCTTAGTCTGTCTGGGCTCCTACGAGAGAAGTTCCATAAAGCAGGTGGCATGTAAACAGCAGGAATTTTTCTCTCACCATCTGGAGGCTGGGAAGCCCAAGATCAGGGTGCCAGCAGATTTGGTGTCTGCGGAGAACCTGCCTCCTGGTTCAGACATGGCACTCTACTTGTGTCCTTATGTGGCAACGGGGTGAGAGAGCTGGCTGGGGTCTCTTTTATTAGGGCACTCGTCCCA
This sequence comes from Macrotus californicus, assembly GCA_007922815.1. Taxonomy (NCBI): domain Eukaryota; kingdom Metazoa; phylum Chordata; class Mammalia; order Chiroptera; family Phyllostomidae; genus Macrotus; species Macrotus californicus. The sequence goes on from VMDR010001782.1 coordinate 19,243, forward strand.
CTCATAAGGACTTTGCCCTCATGACCTAATCATCTCCCAAAGACCTCACCTCCAACTGTCATCACACTGGGGACTAGGTTTCAACAGATAAATTTTGGAGCGAACAAACATTCAGTCCATTGTGCCTCCTCATGTATGTTACACAATTTTACAGGTACACACACACACAGGATCATTTTATATCTATGTTCTGGAACTTATGATGGTCATGTTCCCGTATTAACATATTTAGATCTGTGTTATTATTTTCAGTAGCTGAAATTCATTTGTGTATATATTAATGCATTACATTTTATTTTATTGAAATGACATACAGAAAGATAAAGTTGAAATGAATCATATCTTCTTTTTTTTTTAAATGGCAACATTATAAATACAGAGTGGGGCGAAAGTAGGTTTATAGTTGTGAGCATGTGAAACACAGAGTTCATTCTTGTATTATTATTTATTAATTACTGGACTATGTTCCATACAAACATCTGTAAAGCTACTTTTGTGTCACCCTGTCTACTCTGTATAAGTAGTACCTGGACATTGGTCCCAGTTGTATCTCTTCTAAGTTACCAGTATGTACTTCTGCCCATTCACTAAAAGAGAGAACAAAGCCACAGATCTGTAAGGCTGAAGTGTAAAACGCAATACATTAGTAACAGAAACAAACACACTCTTGCATCCTGCTCTTTAAGAATGGTGAATAGAGGGACACGTATTCAACAGTTTCTCAGAGAAGAAAACAAAGGTGCAGGATTAAAATTAACATTAAAGAATAATTTTTTTATATGGGATTATATGGGTCAGGCAGAAAAGCTTCATGCAAAATTCCTTTCTCTGAGGTGCTTTCTCTTATTTAAGGTTGGCCTAGTAAAGAAGAAAGGAGCTTCATTCTTGAAACGAGAGCAAAACCTCAAGTCTTTAAGGTTGACATAGAAAGAGACACAGGGAGAGAGTTCTTGAAAAACCTTCTCTCTATTGAATGTGAGGCTTGATTGGTGAAGGAAAAATTAATGTCAAAGGAAGCCTCTTGCACTGGGAGACAAGATTTCATGTATTTAGGGCAAAGGGAAAGGGGGAGGGAGAAAAAATATTTTTGATAAGAAGGAGGAAATAACTTCCAGCAAAATTTCTTAAGAGTCCTGTCTTAGTATTTCAGGCATTTTAAGAATTGCCACGTGTCCCCGGGATCAGGCCTTTATCCTTTTGACCTTGGAAGGGTTAGTGCTGCTGGGTGCGGTCGTGGGTCGCAGGCACAGAGTTATCCAACAGTAGGTATGATGGGGGACTCAAATGGGGAAAAATTTTAGTTTAGGTGATAGCTAATAAGCTGAGTAATCAATGTATGTAAAAAGTTATTGTTCCAGGAACTGAAGGTGTGACCCACCCTGACTTCAGGAGACCATAAGCAGTTCCACCTTGGTGCCCCAGGGTGAGATGCCCACTGCCCAGGGCCCAGGCAAAAGACCACCGCCCAGGGCACAGGTGAAAAAATGCTGCAGCTCTTATCTGATGAACTTTTTCCCTGAATTCCAAACCCTTATCCTATTCTTTTCTTCTCCTTGTAAAAAGGGTCGGTTTAAAATAAAATTTAAGGCGGTCTGTGAGGGTACAAACCCACCGTCTTCTCAGATCACCGACCATCTGAGTGAAGTGCCCACAAAGATTCAATCCCTGTCTCTGCTTATTGGGTCTGGTAGGTGACAGGCAGTGCAAACACCGGCTTTTCTGGTTTCAGGTACCTGCTGCAGCCAGCAGCTCTTAGGAGCTGATAATGTCCAAGCAGACATGAAATGACTGAAGATTACAGAAGCAATTCCTACTCATTGGGGATTAGATTTGCAGACCTCTGAGATCCCTTTCAATATTGAGATCCAATGTTATTAAAAGAAACAACCACAATACTCAAATCCCCTTCAGCAGGACTGACATTGGACATGGGGGTGGGTTGTCAGGTGGGTTGTCTCTGTGTAGTGGAGAAATGATTGGAGGGTGGAGGGGGGCTGGGAAGATATTCCTAGTAGAGCTCATCAATCTAAACAGTTTGATTTAAAGTGTATTGTGAAGTTCATGGGCATGTGGGTGGGGGCAGGGTGGGAGAACTCCCCTAAGTAGACAAAATACTGCATTTGACCTTGAAGAATAGGCAGTCTAGCATTGGTATTTTTCTAATAACTATAACATAAAAAGAAGAGCAAGGCAGTCTTCCCTAGTTGCTATTACACTGCATGGCTTTGACATTTTAACAGCACTAAAACATGAAATAGTATTGACTCATGGGAGATATAAGAAGTAACACTTTCTGAAAGGAGTTAGAAATGGAGGTCTCAGTGGTACCAAGGAGGGGTGGTGACAGGGGTTGGTGAACATGGTACTGGTTCCAGGAGGAAGCAGTAAAAGCTCCTGGGAGGCTCAGGACCAGCAGAGGTGGCCACAGCATCCAGGGAATGGTAAGTATTAGATGACCAGATTGGATCATGAGCCCATGTAGGATGCTTAGAGTTTTTGCACAATACTTGGGATATCACAAAGGTAATAAGAACAAGTGAATATGGGTTTCCTCTGCAAGGTATTGAAGACTTGGAGATTGGGGAAGAATACTCCCACTGTGGATCAATGTAGAAAGAACAGAAGGGGCTCTTCTGGCTTCAGTTGTGACTTTCAGAAATAGCATTTCTTCTCTTCACAGGAGCACAGCAGTCTGGCAGTTTAGGCTGTCCACAGCCATTTGTCCCCAACCACCCTTGTTTCACTTCTCGGGGAAGTAAGCCAAACTGGGAAGTCAGGAAGCCCTGAGTTGGCATTTTCCAAAGTGACCTCAGTGGGCATTTGGGCATTAAAGACACTCATATTCTTTCAGGTAACTTAGAGAGGAACTCATAGGTTTTCTCTATGTAAAAGGCAAAGATCTTGATTCATTTGATGGCTGCTTTGAATTTTTCCTTCATTTGGAAGAAAAGTACGTTAAATTTGGGAAACACTGTTCTAATTTGTGATTCCTGTGTTAAAATGTAAAACAATGTGGGGGGATGGGAGAGATTTCCAGATAGCAAGTAAGACAAAGAGGAGGAAAGCTCCGGGAGTGAGCAATGCCTCAGCACCTGCTTCCCCTTGAATATTATTTTGGCAAAGCTTGGGTGATTGTAGGGAAAGTGGACATGCCACAAAGATTAGGCATGGAAAGCTGAGGGGCTGGAGATGCCCCATCTATGAGATGTGTATACACTCACACACATTCATGTGCACACACAGAATTGTGTTTACGCACACAGGTGCTTTGGGTGACTATACCATTGAAAGCAAAATTTTTATCAAACTTTAAACTGTACAACTTCATTTTACATCCACCACATAAGAAGGGACTCTCCTGGAATATACCCTTTCACTAAGAAAGTGGGCAGATTTCCTCTTTTCTCCTCTCTTGTGTAACCTGGCTGTTCCAGTCCATTGTACTCTTTCCTAGAAACACAAGTGCCAGTTTTTCTGCAGCTAAAGTGGACATTTTCTGTATCTTACTCACCTTAAAGCTTCTTTTTAAATCAGTTTTCATGCCTTAAGAAAGTGTCCCAGTGAACTGATCTGATACCAGGCAAGTCACTACTGACTTATTGTGACTTCTTATATTGCTCCTCCTACATAGATATATGTTTTGTTTGTTTTTTTTTTGCAATATAGAACCTTTATTTTTAGGTGATATGGAGTATAAGAGTAATCCTTTTACAAATGGAACTGATTACTAGAAGAAACAATCAGAAAACCAACCTGGTAGTCTTTAGGAGTTTAAGCTTTAAATCCAGCTAAGAAGTTTGTTACCGTATTTCAGCTTTGCATTTGACTGTTTCTAGATTATTTCCTCAACCCTGACATTGTCCAACAGGGCTTGGTGTTAGCTGATAACAAGAGACAAGAAAGCATTCTCAAGCTTTGTGATTTTGCTGGGCTCCAGTTTATCAAGATACCCCTTTACACTGGCATAAATAACAGCCACTTGTTCTTCAATAGCCATGGGAGAGTACTGTCCTTGCTGCAGCAGCCCAGTCAAATGCACACCATGACTCAAGAGGTGCTGAGTGGCAGCATTGAGATCAGAGCAAAACTGAGCCAAAGCAGCTACCTCCTGATTCCAGCCACTGGCTTCATGGCCCTGGTTTGGGCAGCAGATCAAACCTGGGACACAGACAAACCAACATTAATGGCAGGGTGGATACCTCTGTAGAACAATTCTGTTTCCAAGAAGATCTGTCCATCAGTGATGGAAATGACATTCGTTGGAATGTAAGAAGGCATATCACCAGCTTCTGTTTCTGTGACTGGTAAAACAGTCAAGGAACCACCATCAAAAGAATCATTCATTTTGGCTGCTCTCTGTAGCAGACGGGAATGTTGGTAGAACACACACGTGAAGATAGGCCTCACGACCCGGGGGTTGGAGCAGCAGCAAAGGCATCTTACAATAAGCAACAGTCTGGATAAGTCATCATAAGTGATCAAAGCATGTTTGCCATTGTCCTTAAAATGGTCTCCCATAGAACAGCCAGAATAAGGAGCCAGGTACTGCAGTGGGGCAGCATCAGAAGCAGTAGCTGACACCACAATGGTGTACTTGGTGGCATCTGCATCTGTAGGTCTCTTCACCAACAGGGCAACAGTGGATCTCTTCTGACCAATAGCAATGTAGATACATTCTACATTCTTTCCATCAGATCCATCATTGAAAACATTTCTGGCTAATGATTGTGTCAACAGCAATTGATGTTTTGTCAGTGTCAGTCACCAATAATCAGCTCACACTGACCACGGCTGACTGGCTCCAAGCTGTCCATAGCCTTAATGCCAGTCTGCACTGGTTGCCGCACAGAGATTGGAGGAAAGATTCCCAGGGCTTTCAGGCCAACTCACCTAAGGGTCTTGAAACTAATTGGATCCTTTCCATCAACAGCATTATCAAAAGCATCTACTACATGACCCAACAGATCCTTGCCAATGGGAACATCCACAGTGGCTCCTGTTTGCTTCATAATACCTCTTTCCTTAATTACTTCATCATTTCTGAACACACCACCACCAGTATTGTCAGGTTCCAAGTTCAGAGACATACCCTTTAAGCCTGAAGAAAACTCTACCATTTCTTCTACTTGAACGTTCTTCAGCCCATGTACTTGGGCAATGCCATCACCAAGATTTAAGACATGCCCAGTCTCTTCAAGGTCAACAAAGGTAACAGCTCCAAGAATCTGCTCTTCAAGATTAGAATATATCTCAGCAGTGCTAATCTTCTGAAGATGAGTAGTTAGGGCCATGGGGATTCCTTGCAGCAACGATGACCCCAGAGCATTTTTGGAGACCAGCCTGGCCTCCGAGGAAGGGAGCAGGCCATGGCCATGGCGACACACATGGACAGCATTTTTGCAACTTCTTGGTAGTTCCTCTGTAGCCACAGTCTCTGTAATGACTAGGCATGGTTTTTAATTGTACCTCGAGAGTAGTGGCAAACAGTGGAAAATTTGAGTATTATAAAAGGCTGAAAAAAACCCTCATTAAATTATTATTATATGTATTTTGTTATTAGATTGTCAAAAATGAATAAATTATTAACAAAAGAACTAACCCTTATAAAACACTTTCTAGATGCCAGGCACTGTTCTAAGTGCTTTGCATGTTATCTGTACAATTCTCAGGACAACTCTGTGGAATGGGAACTATTTCATCCTCGTTTTGCAGATGAGGAAATTGAGGCAGAGAGAGATTGAGTAACTAGCCCTAGATCTGACATCTAGGATATGGCGCAGTTGGGGGTTGAACTCATGACTTACCTGACTGTAGATTCCTTCTCTGTCAGTCAGTGGCATTTTTTTCTTGGGGAAATGGGTAATGGGGACGGCTGTTAGAGAGTCTCAGATTACACCTACGGGACAGTCCTATCTACAGTTTCTCTTGGGAATGAGGCAGCCTCCAACTTGAGAGGTATCTTAGAGCTTTTGTTTGACACTAAGAAGTTAAGTTACCCTTTTAGACCTCAGTTTTCTCTTTAATAAAACAAGGAGGGTGGACTAGGTAACACCTTCAGCATTCCTGCACTAAAATGCTGATCTCTTGGTGCCTGTGAGGAAGAAGCAGGTCAGTTTCTGCTTCCTAGACCCTCCAAGCTAGGAGCTCCAGGTAGGATGTCACAAACATAAACTGGTAATAAGAGATGAAGGTTAGGGCTCCAGGAAGCCTGGACCTTTACCTGAGAGACAAAGAAACAGTTGTCTATTGTGCGCTGTGTGTTTTAAACAGATTATATAATTTAATTCTCACAGTATATTTGTGCAGTAGATAGTATTGTCTCCATTAAAAAAAAATGAAGCTGAAACTTAGTCCTACCAAGTGACTTGCCCAGGATGGCCCAGTTAGGAAGGGATGAAGGCAGGACTAAAATCACGTGCCTTGACTCCAAAGCCCGCGGCGCATTTCTCAACCCGTGCGGCCTTTAACATGGGTTGTGTCATTCCATTCTCAGTGCAAGCCTACTGCTAGTTACCATCTCCCCATTTCACTGAGGAGGAAAGTGAGTCTCACGTCACTTGCCAAATAAGGCGCCTGGCTCCGAGTGGGCGGGACAAGAGGCCGCAGGAGCGTGAAAACCTGCTCGGGGACGCAGGCCGCTCGTCTTCACCCAGCTTGGCCGCGCAGCTCCCCCACCTTTGCAGGTCCCGGGCCCACGCACCGCCCGCCTGGAACTACATTTCCCGACAGGACGCGGGCGCGCGCACGCGCACCCGGGCCTCCGCCATGGCGACAGTGCTGTCCAGGGCACTCAAGCTCCCGGGTAAGGAGTGACCCCCCCCCACCTCCACTCGTGACCACCCCGCCCGGACCGGGGCTGGGGAGACGGGGAGGCCAGGATCTGGGGGCGAAGCGGGTCGGGGCCTAGCCCCAACCCAGGCGGAGCTGCCTGCGCGCGGAGGCGAGCGATGAAGTCCTTGTGGGCTGGGGTTAGTGGCGCCTGCTGGGTCGGGGATCGGGGGCACGGGGCGAGCCTGGGAGACCCGCAGGGAGGGATCGCTGGAGACGCGTGGGGCAGGTGGCCGGGAGCGGGCCAACGCTGCTGTGGTGGCGAATGTCAGAGCGCGTGTCGCCGCCCTCTCAAGGGTAGGGATGGTGAGGGGAGCATCCTTTCCCAAGTGTCGCGGACAGTGTACCGCCGAGTCTCCAGCTCCTTCTCTCTTGGGTTGCACCTGAGCGGCGGGAGGACGTGTGACCCTCTGGAGCAGCCTGCCCTCTAATTGATGCGTATTTTCTCTCCGAGTTTACAGAAAAGGAAAATGGGAATTACTTGGCTGATTGACTTGTCCAAAGTCGCGAAGCAGTGTTGGACAAACCTAGACGTGAACGCCGTGGGTGTTTTAACGCTAGGTCCTGGCCTTTTGATTCCACTTAGCCTCGGGCTGTCCAGGCTAAGCGTTTAGGAGGGAAATGATTTGGCACTTGCAAGTTGCAGATAAAATATGGAATATTTTTTAAAGAAACACTAGTGGTGATTACAGCTTCCAGAGCCAACTCAGTACTTCGGGCAGCCCTCCCAAGTTTTTGGTTTGCTTGTTGTTTTGTTTTTAACCTTCAGAATGGAACTGTGCTGCTAGAAACTTGCTACTTTAGTAAATGCATATTTTATTCTGGCCAAAGAAAATTTAAACGTTAAGGCTTTAAACATTTCGTGGTTCTACCTAAATAATTTGTAGACATTTAACTATAATCATTTGCTGCCAGCTTAAAGGGCTAGTGGGCAGAGCAGTTGCTTTCACAGGTATTGTTAGAAAGGGGCTAGTCGGGTGTCCATCCATTGGACATCCAGCAGAAGGTGCAGGGGGGATTGCAGTCTGCTACACTGAGCCACGGGTGTGCGTTGGGGATGGATTTGATATGAATTTGCATTTCTGTCTCCAGACTTCATGACCTAAGACTTTCTTTCCCCCACATAGGTGCTTATTAGAACATTGGAAAGAACATGGATGATATCTACTTTGGAATGTGTATGTAACTTTGAGCTGAAAGGGGGGAAATGTCCCTGTACCTGCAGGATTGATTAACTTTGAAGAGAATAGCCTTGTGTATCCTTAGTGTAGGATGACATGCTCCCAAAGTGCGTAATGAGATGTCCCACATACTTAGTTTTACTTCTTTTTTCTTTTCGTTTCTTCCCCCTCCCCCCCACCCAGCATAGATAACAGTTATTCTCTGAGGATGGGAATGCCAGAAAATCTTGCTTTCAAAACTCAAGAAAATCTTGCTTTCAAACTCCTGAGCTCTTCTGCATTCTCACATCCTGAGGCTGTGGCATTATGACTCCCTGGAGTGTTCAGTTGCAGTGACTCGGTCATCTGATAGGGTAGAGAAAACACAGTCAGGTCTTGGGCCTATGTTTGGGCAGCAGCTTGCCCTGAGCAGCCAAGTGAGTTTGATACTTTTTAATGCCCAGATTAGCAATATTTTTTTTTATCTGATATGGATTTGTTCTTTGTTGCAAGGTTTTTTGTTTTGGCTTATATTTCAATTGTCTCTTGCCTTTTCTCCCTTCTACCCCAAATACAATTTTTAGCTTTTATATTAAGTAAAATTTGCTTTCTTTTAGCTGTGTTTGGTTATACTGTCATTGGGATTGTGAGGTGGCTGTCCTGTTTGGGTTACTCTGTCATGCTAACTTAGTTAATGTCCTCCCTATTCTTTTAAAGGGCCAGAAGTGACATATATAACATTACATTAGTTTTAGGTGTACAACATAATGATTCAGTATTTGTATGTACTGCGAAATGATGACCACAATGGTGTCCTTCCTATTTTTATGTGTAAGGAAGCAGAATAGAATGGCAACTGAGAGCATAAGACAGGCTTGGATTCAAGTCCAGTCTTTACCAGATTAGTTACTTAATCTCCTTAAGCTTTAGTTTCTTCATGTATAATAATAATATTATTAGGGTACATTCACTGTGTTCTGCACATTACTACATATTGACCTCATGGGGTTATTTAGGAGAGTCAAAGACATGGATATACTTGAGAGGTTTGTTAACTTTGACATGTGTTAGTTATTCAGTAAGTGTTAGCTATTATTATTACCATCATTAACACCACGATCACTTGTGATTGTGGTACTGGAAGGAAGGCTGACGCAGTAGCGAGTCAATGACAGATGTCCTCAACCTCGTGAGGAAAGCGCAGTGGCTGGGATTGTACTTCACAGTCTCATACCCTCCCACTAGGCTCATGACGGAAAGATGTCTGGCTCACGTGCAGAGAATGAGGTTAATTAATAACAAAAGGACAGCGTGGCATTTATAAAATGGCCTGTGAGACTGTTTCTCTTTTAAGTATATGTATTTTGTTCATTTTAAAGTTTGAAGATCAAACACTGGAAGGAACATCAGCATAAGGTTATTGCAGTGATTTGTTTTATTATGTGTAACTTGGAGTGATCATGTGTCCTGCCTGGATAAACTAACCCGTGATATGAATTATTTACCTTCAGTTGCAGTAGAGTGTGTAGTGTGGTCTCTGTAAAGTGTAACAAATGGCACAGAACAGTCTACATTATCGTTTGTCCTTGGGAACCTTTGGGCATGGTACAGTTGCATCTCTTTCCTATTTACGTTTTCCTCCGTTCTGTTTTGGGAATGGTGTGTAACTAGTGTCCTCAGCCTTTCTATGGGGAAAGTGATAGCTATGGAAAGCTCATTTGCATTGATGTATTGTGAAATCAGTGTCTTCTCCCCTATTCTTTGAAAATCTTTCATTGGTTGAAAGTGTGGGTGGTGGAGGAAATCATCAGAGAAGAGAGTGCCAAAGTGCCCTGAGCTCAGAAGCACGGTTTCGATGTTAGCTCCTCAGCCTAAAGAGTTGCTGTTTATACTCCCTTATTGTCTTTCAGTGAAACATAGATAGAAAAAAGCATTCACTTAGGAGTTCTGTAGTCAAAACTTGCAGTCTGTAATAAGTAAGCGGAGGTTTGTCTTTGAACTATCTGTAAAAATATGTGCTATTAATTGTGTAAAAGTAAATATTTATCTTAAGGGTTTGGACAAGAATTGGTCCTCATCTTCTGTGATCTTTATAAGAAAGATGCAAGAGTAAGATAGCCTCTGGGTTCTTGCACGCTTGCCTTTATACTTCAAAAATGTCGTGTCGGGCCAGAGTTCTTGTACTTGACAAGAACGTTTACCTGTTGTGGCATGGTCTTTTTTTCTCTGAGAACTTTTACATATTGTGGCATGATCTTTTAGGAATGTATGTTAGTGTGGAGAAGTCAGTCTGAGTTTTGTTCCCATCATTAGTGACTTGATTCTTTTTCCCTTGGCCTGGCTACTCATATGTTTCTTTCTTTCTTTATTGTGTATCTGTATTTATTTATTTATATTATTTATTTTAAATTACTTTATTGTTGTTCAATTACAGTTGTCTGCATTCCCCCCGCCCCCAACACCCCAGCCAATCCCACCTCCCTCCCTTGCTTCCACCCTCCCCCTTGGTTATGTCCATGTCATGTGTTTCTTTCTTTGTCCTTGAAATTCAATGACTTTACTAGACTATGTTTCAGTATTGATTAACCTCTATCAGTTTTTCTTGGGACTCATTGTATTCTTTATTCTGCAGTTTTAGGTCTGGCTTTATTGAAGGAACTTTTTTTGGTATATCTTTTATTTTATTATTTTTTTCTTTCCTCCTCACCCAAGGATATATCCATTGATTCCAGAGAGAGAGGAAGAGAGACAGAGAGAGAGAGAGACATCGATGAGAAAGAAACATCTATTGGTTGCCCCACCTCAACCCCCTGTACATGCCTTACCTGGGAACCAAACCCACAGCTTGGGCACGTACCCTGACTGGGAATTGAACCTGTGACCTTTTGGTTTATGGGATGATGCTCCAACTAACTGAGCCACACTGGCCAGTGTTGTATATCTTTTAAATACTGTTTTTGGTTCCATTTTCCCCCCGTTCTCCTCTTCAGTTGTGCATTTATTGGATCATCTTTGTTTTCTATAGTCATCCCTTTTTTTCTGGTCCTAGTAAAACCCTTCCTCATTTCCATGGGAGGCACATAGGTAGTCGGGATAGATTTCAAAGCCAGGCTGTCTGGGTTGGAACCCTTGCATTCTCACATATTTTCTGTTTAGCTCTGAGCCAGTTAGTTAAATGTCCACACCTCAGTGTCCTCATCTTTAGAATGGAGATAATAGTGTGCCTAGCTCAGGGAGCTGTTATGAAGGCTTCCTGAGATAAGACAGTAAAAGGGTTGAAAGGGTGCATAGCAGGGGCTCAGAATTGCCAGCTGTTGTTATTTCCATTTCATTTTTCTTAACTTTCACCAGTTGTCCTTTATTGTCTCGGACCATTTGCAGCATGTTTGTTATTTCTGCTGATCCCAACGAAGATATCGCTTCTGAAATTGTTTTATTATTATCTTCCATGTTTCTGTGCCCTGCTTGTTTACTTGTTATCTTCTCTCTTGAACTGCCGTTTCTCCTTAGAGATAGTTTTTTCGTATTTCAGAGAAGGCTATTTTCTTTAATTTCTTGGGTTCCATGGGGAAGTATCTGTTCATTATTTCTTACATTTCATGGTATCATTTCTTCGGCATTTGTTCTTTAGTTGGTTTTGTTCGATGTTTTGTTGTAACTCCTTTCTTGATTATTTGTAGAACTTTGTAGTATCTTACAGAATGACTACTAGTGATGGCTTCTTTCTGATTGTTATTCATATTTATGTGGGCAGTTGTTTTATGATGGGCAGAGGCTGGGGCCAGAGGAGTGAACTAGGGCCATTGGAATCCAGAATTTAATGTGGGCCTGTTAACTCAGATTCCTTTTTTCCCAACTGCTGCTCCTTGGTGGATGTCACTATCCCGGCTAGCGGGGGGCTGCCATTTCCTCACAGGGCCTCAGCGCACTGCCTTAGCATTAACTTCTCTTGTTTCTTGTGCCAGTTATTAATTTATTGCCCCTGAAAGTGGGTCTGGGCCCATTTATTTTTTATTTTTTTAATCCTCACCTAAGGATGTGTTTTTATTGATTTGAGAGAGAGAGGGGAACGAGAGTGGGAAGGAAGAGAGGGAGAGGGAGAGGTGGGGGAGAGAGAGAGAAACATCTGTGTGAGAGAGAAACAGGGATCCGTTGCCTCCCATACACAGCCTGACACCTGGTACCCAGCCAGGGAATCGAACCTGCAACCTTTCTGTTGTAAGGATGATTCTCCAACCGAATGAGTCACCCAGCCAGGGCTGGAATGTTCATTTCTAAATCAAACATTTATTGACTTTCTAAGTACCAAACACTAAACTTCACACTAAAGATTTTACTTCCCATAGGCCCTGGCCGGGTACTGAGTTGGTTAGAGTGTCGTCCCAAAACACCAAGGTTGTGAGTTCGATCTCCAGTCAAGGCACATGTAAGAATCACCAGTGAATGCATAAATAAGGGAAACGACAAACTCACATTTCTCTCTTCCTCTCTCCCCATCTTCTTCTATCTCTAGAATCAATATTAAAAAAAATTTACTTCCCATGTAGTTTTTATTGCTTCATTTCACGTCTTGAGCAGACTGAGACATAATATATGAAGTGACATCACCAAGATCACAGTGATAAGGGGCAGAGATTAACATCAAGAATTCTTTTTCCCATTTAAATCAGATTTTTATATTTCTTCTTAACAGAACTTTTAAAGTAGCATTTACATTAGTAACAGCTTACCAGGTACCTTCCAAAAACAGAAACTTTTTCTTGGTTTCTACTTGGTTATGACATGAAATAAAGGACAAAATCATCCAGTCATTGGCAGTGAGGGCCGAGGGGTGGCTGGCGGGGAGGTGTGTGCATGCCCTCCTGTAATTTCCACCTCTTTGCCCCCCCAAATAAACATAAGGTCTAAGTGAAAACAGGCCCTTGTTGTGTAAACCATCTTTAAGACAAGCCCTCTGCCTCAGCGTTCATGCTCACTCCCAGCCCTCCCAGAACACATGCTCAGAATAGCATTTTTAGAGATAAACACTGTTTACCGAAACAGGTACTTGAAAGGGCATCAGAATCCCAGGAAGGTTCTCAGGAGTGAATTCCCACTGAAACCTCTCCAGGTGACATTTAGTGTTCATCTTCTCAGTTGTTTCGTAGTAACATTTGGAAAGACACAAATACTGGACTGTGAGAGGCAATATAGAGAGAATAAAATTGTTCTAGAAGTTTAGGGAAGTCCCAGAAAAAGATCAGAGCACCACATATCTAAGAAAATATGCACATTCGGCATATGGAAGGTTGATGATGTAAGAGCCATAATCTTTTTCATTAGAGAGATTCAAACAAATTAAAAGAGGTTTTAAATAAACAAAAATACCTAAAAAGGCATTTGAAATTTGTCTTCTCTTTTTCTTTCCAATTTCTTAAACTCATGCAAGCAATACTTCTAGAACACTGTGACTTTCCTTCCTTCCAGGCACCCCCTCCCCCCTTCCTTTCTTCCCTCCATGCTTCCATGCTGGCGTCTGTTTTACAGAGCCACAGAGGTCCCAGCTTGTAAATCTGCTTTGTTTCATTTTGTTTAGTTGTGTGTATTTTCCTAGGTGTTTAGAGTTGCCATGTGCTTGGTGAGGGTTTCTCCTTCCTTGTTCTCCTTGAAGCTTCTCTTTCTGATTTTTCAGGGAAGAAGAGCCCAGACCTAGGCGAGTATGACCCCCTCACGCAGGCTGACAGTGACGAGAGTGAAGATGACCTCGTGCTGGACTTGCAGCAGAAGAACGGAGGGGTCAAAAATGGGAAGAGTCCTCTGGGAGAAGCACCAGAGCCCGACTCCGATGCTGACATTGCAGGGGCTGCAAAGCCTCACCTTTCGGAGGTCACCACGGAGGGGTACCCCTCGGAACCCCTTGGAGGCCTGGAGCAGAAGGCAACCTCCTCCCTCGTGTCCTACGTGCGCACGTCTGTGTTTCTGCTGACTTTGGTGATCTCAATGATCCTGGTGCTCGTGTGCGCTTTCCTGATCCCCTGCCCACCCAGAGATCTGCACAGCACTTGGAGCCACCGCCTGGGCCTCCAGGGAGGTGAGCTGTAGGCTTTGCAGCCCTAATTCTGTAAAGCTTCTGATTGCATTGAAAGTTTCCTACAAGTCTTTAAAAACTAGTGTGTGTCATGTAGCATTTCTCCTTCTGTGTGTAGAGGTGCCTTTAGGAGCTTAAGATTTGAAATCAAACAAAAAGATGGATTGATACAGCTCAAAAAACTTGGGAAGATCACTGCTTTGTTGTGTTTCTGTAGGCCTTGTTTTTTGAAAATTTTTAGTTTTCAATTATGGCTTATTTTCAGTATTATTTTGTGTTGGTTTCAGGTGCACAGAACAGGGGTAGACAATCACATACGCTTTACAAAGTGGTCCCCCTGCTATTTCCAGTGCCCACCTGGCAGCACACACAGCTATCACAATATTATTGACTTATGTCCCCTATGCTGTACTTTACATCCCTGTTACTATTTTGTAACTACCAGTTTGTACTTAATGCAATGGAATATTATTCAGCCATAAAGAAAGAATAATGAAGTCTAACCATTTGCAATAGCAAGGATGGACCGAGAGGGCGTTACACTCAGTGAAATAAGTCAGAGAAAGGCAAATGCCACACGATTTCACTTTTATGTGGACTCTAAGGAACAAAACAAACAAACAAACAAACAAACAAACAGAACTGAAACAGACTCAGACACGGAGAGTGCACCGGGGGTTGCCGGAGGGGAGGGGGACTCGGTGAGAGAGGTGTTGGCGCTGGTCTTCATTAGACATAGATGGGACAGAGCGTTGTTTGCTGGGTTCCTGACGCAGCCAACACTGTACCAGGGCAGAGCAAAGCTGGAGGAAGGGCTGTTTAAGAGAAAAGTAAGGCTCAAGGCCTGGCCAGACCAGAAGCCAGTGCTCCTGTAGGACCCTCAGGCATTCGCTGATTACAGAAACCTGACCTAATTTGAATTTTAAAATAATTTCTTTTCAAGTAAAAGAGAGTTGCTTTTTTGCAGCATCTTTTCTTCCTGGTTCCTATCGGTTAGTTAAGATGGCGCTTCCCAAGTCATTCTAGCTATTTTGTCTCATTCTGGAGCAGGATTCTTTCAAATAGCTTGCTCTGGGTCAGGAATGGGGATTGCATCTAAAGCGTCGGTGCTGAGCACCGGCCCTGTCTTTTGTAAACTGCATGAAGCCGAGAGGGTTCAGAACACACCACCCCTGAATATGTTGCTTTGGCATATTGATTATTGTTACATAAAGGCGCTGGAACAGCCGCAGGTGCAAGAAGGCCATTCTGACCTTCGGTTCTCCCTAAAATCAAGAGATGAAGCTCCCATGCAAGAGACGTTCCCCCTCTACCAGCAGGAGAGGAACATTGTTATCGCCAGAGACAGGGAGTGGAGGCCGAGAGAGATGTGGGCAAACAGACCTTTTGAAAATACCTCTTTCCTTCCTCTAGTCTCCACGTATATTTTAGTTACTTTTTTACAGTTGCCTCTCTTACTGAACCTGGGATATAAGCACTTAGGCCTCGCCACCACTGGGTCTTAATTTTCCTGTGGGAGCCTCTAGTGTGTGTACAGTGTTATTAAATAAAATGTAAATGCTTTTCTCGTTAATCTCTCTTATGTCAGTCCCCACTAGAAACCCTAACAGGGCAGAAGAACAGATTTTCTTCCCCTACAATATTCCCACACCCCTGTATTATCTCGATCTAGAAATATTTCATCCCTGATGCTTCTGTGGTCCTAGATGAACTAACTTTTGAGGAGTGCTGTGTTCTCATGTTTAGTTAAGGTGAAACTGGGTGCTGTGACTTTGGTGTTTCTACGACACAGAATATCTCTTCTTTTTTGATTTTTCTAAGTGAGCTCTTGTAATGTTTCTATACAATATAAAAACCAGTAACAAACTTTTGATATATCCAACACCCACTTTAGGAAATAGGACATCGTTATGACCTCTGAAACCCCCACGCATCCCTCTGGACTGTGTACCCCCGCTCTCCTGAGTTGATTTTGTTTTTACTTCTCTTTATAGTTTTACCACTTATGTACCCATAAACTATATAGTCTCTAATTTTGCCTAGTTTTGAATTTTATATAAATGTAATGTAGTCTTTTGTGAGTGGCTTTTTTATTGAACACATTGAAAAATGTTCTTGGGGTTCGCCCAAACCGAGGTGCTGTAGCTGGCATTCGTTCGTTTTCACCACCGTGTGACTTTCCGTGGTAGGTCTATCTTAGGAGTCATTAATACATTTTACTGTTGATGAACATTTATCTAGGTGGCTTCTGTTTGAAAAAATAATGTTGCTAAGAAGACTCTTGTACATATTTCCTGATGCACTGTGTAAGAATTTCTCTAGGGCATAAGCCCAGGAGTGAAATTGCCGGGTCACATGGTGTGTGCATATTCAACCTCAAGTTTTCCACAGTGGTTGTACCAGTTTGCACTTTGCTGTGTATGAGTCCTCTCCAGATGGCTGGCGCCCTCTGACTGCACTCTGTTTGGGGCTGGTAGGAGGTGGGGTGGTGGTGGTGGTTGTTACTGCCAGGTGGAGATGGAAGTCTAGGCATCCCCTAAGCCTCTGCTAACACCACCCTGGTGGGGTGAGAAAGGGGGCGGGGCTCCCTCATTAGGGCTGGGTGGGCTAGAGCTAGAGGCTTCCTGGGTATGTGGGGGCCTCAGTGCTGCTAGGGGGTGACAGTTCTGGCTCCCCACCTGGCCTTCTCTGACATGACCCTGGTGGAGGAGGGAGGGGTGCCTGGTTACCACCGGCAAGGGTGAAAGTCTAGGCTCCCCACTTGGCCTCTGCTGTGGGGGTGGGGCCTCAGTTTTATCTATGTTGTTTGGCTGGACTAGAGCAGTTATTATCTAAAACGTTTCTGTCTTGACAGGCTAAGGGAGCCAGCTTTTCCAGGGGCTTTTGGTCTGTACCTGTTGGCATTCCTGGGTTGCCAGCTTCTGCGGCACCTAGTCTGGGATAGATGAGGCTCCCCCCAAAAAACCCCAGGGGAGTCATCACCTTGTCATTCCTTGGGCCTCGCAGTCCCTAGCTGGTCTGCCTTCTCACCACCTTCCAGAGTCTTATATTTGTTTTATGTATAACGTCCAGGGATTTCAGCTGTATTTAGTGAGAGGAATAGGCAGAACCGTGTCTACTCTCTCTTACCTAGGAGCCAAAAGTCTGCCTGATTTTTATGGAAGTGCTGGCACGATGTGCTCTTTCCTTTTTTAACTGGTTTGTGGTAACTTGCTAAGGATTTTTTGAAATTGTGTTTATCAGGTGGGGACCTGTCTCCATTGGAGTTGGCCGATGTGAATGGCGATGGCCTGCGTGATGTACTTCTCTCCTTTGTAACTTCAAGGAATGGGAGCGCAGTCGGTAAGAGATGCGACTTTTAGAGGCTGCTACAGGAGGGGCTGTGAGCTAAGTGAAGGCATCCCGAGGGACACTGTAGAAGAGGGTCTGCGTCAGTCACCGTGGGTCTGTTATACAAGATAAACCCTACCAGCAAGTTCCTGTGTTTAAGTAAAGCTCATTTCAAGAAATCATAAGCCCTATAGCTGGAAGGAACTTTTAGTGGTCCCCAGTCCCGTGAAGAAACTGAGATCCAGAGAGGGAGTGTCTTGCCCACACACCTGCAGTGCTCAGCTCAGTTCTTAGGTTTCTTGAGTTTTCTCCCAGTCAGTTTTCCATAGCTTCCTGGGTTATAATGAACATTGATGATCCTACCTCCCCATCCCCGGCAGAGAGTTTTTGTTCATGTACTAATGTATCTTTCACACACCTTGGCTGCTGTTTTCCTGCTCCTCCTTCTGTTTACTCCTTTGTCTCTGCTGTCCATTCTGCTCTCTGCTTTGCAAGGCTGACCTGAGTGGGTTATATCAAGGGTCTCCCTTGCATGTGGACTTCCAGTTGGGTTTGGCCAATGGGAAGCACAGGCAAGAAATTGGAGGAGAGAAAGGGAACAGGGAGAGAGAGTGTATTTTTCTGGCTCCCTCCCTCCCGTGGCTTCCTTAGTCTGGCTACGTCCTTGATCCCAGGTCACAGCTCCTGTCAAGGTTTTTCTCTTATAGGACTTCCTGGATTCCAGTAATCACTTCCTCCACTGTTCTCCGTGCCTGATAACAGTTCTGAGCTTTCCCTGTGCCCTAACCACATCTTGTCTCTTTATTAACCCTTTCACAACCCACCGTCATTGAGTGTGCTGTTTCCCGAGACCCCAGCTGTTACACGTCAGCTGGAAAAAAAGTGCGGCATTCTTGGCGTAGGTACACGGGAACTTTGATTTGTCTTGCAGCCCCCTTTAAAGTGCATTTGAACTGTAATCTGTAGACTGACACAGTAACTCAAGTTCGAGGCTGAGGATGCCCCAATAACTACTTTTTAGGCCCATCCAGATCCATTTTAGGGAATTTTAGGCTGCATGCCTCTCTGATGTCATAAGGAATACCTTTCTGGGGCTTGTGCATTGTATAGAAGCAGTTTGGGCATAGGTCTGTTACAGAGAGGACCTCCAGACCAGAAACTAACTTTTATATGATTGACCCTGAGTTATATATATTTTCTCTGCATGTGGCTAATTAGGTAGTCTTTGAAGTCAACATTTTCCCCGTCCACTTTTAGATTTAGAGATTTTTTTTTTTCATTTGGTATTTTGCATATTTGCTACATATCAGGAACTGATAATGGCAAGGTCATGGGTTTGGTTGGACTGCACACGAACCAGCCTGATTTGGCCATAGGTTGTAAAAAGAATAACAAAGCTAAATATGGTACTTTCTCTGTGCTATGCATTGTAAGTCCACAGCATATGTTATGGATGAATTTATCCCTCAACCCAATCCCATGTGGGGGACTAATATTATTATCCCCTGTTTGCAGATGGGGAAACTGAGACAAGTGAGGCTAAAGAACTTGCCCAGTATCCCCAGCCGGTAAATGGTAGAGCTGGGCTCCAAATCCTGGGAATCTGGCTGTGGAGTTCAAGTCCTTGACCCTTATATCAAACTGCTACACACAAAACTCCAGACAGTGGGTTCAAAGATCTGTGCTACTGAGCATAAGAAGGATTATGTTTTTTTATTTGTTTGTTCTGTTGCTCATCCATTCATTCAGTGACTGTGTATTGAATGCCTGCTGTGTTCCTTATGTAGAACTGTGCCGTTTATATTGAGCAAAACAAAATGAGTGTGGTCTTTGCCTCAAGGAGTCACAGACTGGTGGGGAAGGGATAACCCATCATCATCCAGAAAAAGACGAGTCAGAGAATTGATGTGGAGTCCGTGGGGGTCCTGAGGGAGGAAGCACAATACATTAATCACAGCCTCCCTGAGAAGTCTGGGCTTTGACATTTATTACCATGATTTGTCACCTGTATCACTGTTCTGGCAACCAAGGCCGGAAGAGCGAGCTACCGCTCGTCCCTTGTTTTTAGGTCGTCTGCTCAGTCACCAGCACTGAGGAACAAGTACTGTGTGCTGGCGGGGAAAGTGTGTGAGATGGGTCAGTACCCCATACTGAAAGTGAATGTAAAGCTGGCACCAGAGAAGGTTATTATTCTGCTATGTTAATTGACATAAAATACAGGGTCCAGGAGAAGTAACGCCTGCTTCAGTGTCATTGGTAGGGTAATAATATGAGTGTCATAATTTTAGTTTTAATTTGAACATTCCACCTAAAATGTCATATGGTGTGCTTGAGTGTGATATTGTTATGTTACAGAATTACATGCTTATGATGTTGTAATAAAAGATTTTGTCATAAAAAAGGGGGCATTATTGGTGCCAGACCCTCTGTTATTCATTAAAGAGGTGAGCTACTCGAATTCTTTAGCAGCTATCCTTGGGCCTAGGTATTAAGTTTTTCCAGGTACTCTGTCCTGACTGGGGCCAAATCAGTTGATTCCAATGACCTCTAAACCAGGAAGACCTACTGGTCATTGCTCAATGTGATATTCAGGTTTATTTAAAAAAAATTTTTTTTTCTGTTCTCAGGGAGCATTTGCTAGTGATGATTAGAATTCAGATATTTTGCTCCCTGCTCTGCAGATATTCTAGTTTAGCCTCACTTTTCTGAGTATACCTTTCCCTCCTGTTTTTTTTTGTTATTGTTCTCAATAACTACTTTTTCATATTCTTGATTTTTTTGCTCCTTTTTTAATTTAGAAAACAACTGGCTGCTACTTATCAGGTGCTTTGCAAGGCACTGCGGGTACAGAAATTAATACAACAGTCTTTGTCCTTAAGGATATCAGCATGTTGTGGCACTCAGGTGACAGACATGGAAACAAATGTGTTGGGAGAGGTGCGAGAGTAGAATTGCATAAGGCAGCCTGGAGGAGGTCCATGGCTCTTGTCCTGGACGAGAGATATGTTGAGCAGACACGACAGGTACTCTGTTTTCAGACCTTGTTGCCAGAAATATGGGAGGGAGCTGAGTACACAGGTGTGGGTTGCTGCCTTCCCACCATTTGTTTTGGCTTTTTAGCCTCTTGCTCATCTCCATCTCTTATTTTCTCTGCCTCCTTTCCTTTCTTCTCTCTTTTGTATGCTTTTAGGTGTCTCGAAGCCAACTGCTATTCTCATATGCCTTTCGGGGATGAATGGCAGCACACTCTGGTCTAGTCCCCTCCCCGAGGAGGCTCGAGATATTACATGTTTGGGTCTGATGCCAGGAAGCATGGCCGGGACCATCTGCCTTGTGACAGGGACACACAAGATGTTCAGCTCATTCAACGCAACATCAGGTAAAGATCATTTGCCACAAAAGGTCTCTGCTTCAGTGAGCCCTAATCTCAGATTAGAACAGTCTGGTGAACAATGTAACTTTCCACAGTCACGTGGTGGAAAATCTTACCCACTGCTTTGGAAGGTGTTATTGAGGGAGATAACAGGAAGAGGGGTAACACATTGAGTGCTAGATCCACGGTTTAACCCGAACAGAAACTACCCGAAGGTCTTTGGTTTCCAAATAGTCTCCCTCCTCGGTCATTTGCACAAAAGACAGCTGAGCATTGTCTCTTCATATTTGATATATACAGGGCCCGTGTGTAAATTCGGGCTTAACTACTTAAAAATATGGCAGTGAAGAAAACAAGGTTTGTTGAGGCATGTTGATTTGGCCTTTTATCTTCTTACTGCATTCAGACGTACACGACATGAGGAGTGAAGAGGAATAGCATATAAGGGAGGCTCTCTCCAGAGTCATAGGTATATTGCAAGTGTGCTTGTTAACGCCTTAGACTCAAGTGAAGCTGAATAGATCTCTTCCTTCCCAGTTTTCGAGGTTGGAGTTTGGTCATGGGGTACTTCAGAGTGAAAATAACTGAATATGAGTTAACTTCAGAGTTGAGGTCATCTTGAAAATCTCCTACAATTTTTCTACTCATGTGAACACATGTAAGGAGAGAGAATTAGTCTTCTGGTTGGCTGCCCCAGGCAGTTCCTTAATAGTTGTAATGACCTCTAACAGGTCAATTCCTCTGTCCCAGACAAGTGGGCTCTTCTTGTTACTGAACAAAAATGGGGGTTTGGCTGCCCACTGCCACCAAAAGGCGAACTCGAGAGAAACTGGTGAGACAGGAAAGGTTTTATTCAGATGCTGAACAAGCTGGGAGAACAGAGGACTCCCCGTCTCAAAGCTCATCTCTTCCGCAAAACCCAGACAACACTCAGCCATCCTCAGCAAGACCAAAACAGAAGACAGTGCCCAGAGTTCCTGCTCCATTTTAAAGTGCTGTCCTTTGGAGCCCGAGGCGGCTGCTAGTGATCATCCAAGTAGCTTAGCTTGTTCCCAGCTGCTGTCCGGCTTCAGGCTCCTTCCTGAAGGGAGGCTCTGTACGGAGCTGGTGCTGCCATTTGCCTTGCAGCTTCTAGGGTCACAAGTTGTCATGGCTCCTGGGCCAGAGAGCACGGTGAACACACTGGTGAATGCTCCACCAGGTCAGCGGGAGAGACAGAGACACCCTCCTGGAGGCCATGGGCCATGTGACTGCTGAGGTCATATGGCCCATGGAGAGGGCAGGCCAGTGCACTGTCTGAGTGCAGATCCTGGGCAGCAAGCAAAGAGCAAGTTTCTTTCTTCCCCTGGGTTTATATTAGATTCGGATGTGGGATGGACCAGGTACTTTTGAAGAATGATCAATTAACTTCTAAATTTTTGTATGCTTTCGGTGGGTCCACCTCCCTTCTTTCCCCAGGCCAGACTGAAAGGCCTCTTTGGTCCAGGATCCCTGCCCCCGCTGCCATTTCAACTTCTGTTGCACGTGCCTTCCTCCTGTCCCACCCTCAATCTGGTACTGGAACAGGGAGAAGTGCATTTTCCCTCCACCCGATTATCTTGCTTTGTGAGCGCTCAGTGTACGAACCTCTTCCTGCCGCCATCGTGGCTGAGGGGGAGACTCCCATGGTGCTCCGTCAGCTCTGGGCCTCCCATGCCCTACACTCGGCGCCCACTGGTAGAGAGTGACTGAGCCAAAAGCCTAAGTAAAGAGACCCTGGGGACACCGCACGGCCTCTCAGGCAGCACTGAGGTGGCCCCAGTGGGAGGGGCAGGGCATCTGTAGCCTGGGGCAGGGCATCTGTAGCCTGGAGCAGGACCTCCGCACCAGGGGCAGAATGTCTGCAAAGCAGGAGCTCCGGTCACCACTCATCATGGTCCACACCTAGCGCGACCTGGCAGTCTTGCAGAAGTGCTGTGAGACCCAATGTCCTTGCCATGACCCCGGGCGGTTTGCAAAGGCATTGTCTGGCTGCGCACCAGGCCTCCAGTGCCCCGAGAAGCATGGCTCAGTGGCTCCCAGGTTCCATACCCATGGCCCAGCTCCAGCTCCCCTGGTGACCCCTCCTATTTTGCACCCTGAGCCCTCTCCCAGCCGTCCAGGCAGGCTGTCTGTTGGTATCACTCTCTTCTGGAGAGACTTTAGTGCCTCCATTTTACCTAAAAAATCTAGCTGTGACATTATTAAACGAGTTTGTTAGCTAGGTACTTGAGGATTTCAGCTCACACTCCCTGCTCCCTTCCTCCCCTTTTAGTGAGATAAAAACGAAAGGAAAAAGGAGTAGGAGTTGCTGCCTGTTGCTCAGCCTCTGAGTTTCTTTTTTCTGGTCTGGGCACACTGTGGCTGCCTCTCCCGGAGGCAGAGAGCCATAATTGTGATCAGCGTGTTTGTCTTCCCCCAGGGAAGACTATCTGGACTTTAAACCCGAACTACTTGTCCAACAGTACCCTGGCTGCCCCAGGGGTGGTGCTGCCGGACGTGGATGACGATGGCATTAGAGATCTTGTGGTTCTGGCTGTTGGGGAATCACAGGTAAGCTGTGTATTAAATGGTCCTTGTTTCTTATAGACAATCCTTCAACTTTAGCTAGTTCTTAGTATTGTTATTATAAATGCTGCTTGAAGCCTCTTATTATAAGGGCTTAGATTTAAATAAATTTGCCTTGTGAAATTGAATGGATAAATTATCATTCTGAACCCATTTCCCTGGCAGTCTCACTGTGGTTCCATTGACTATGGCATGGTGAGGCTGTGTTGCCAGGAAGACGTGTGTGTGAAGTTGCCCTATCGCTTTGTAGCTTTGTGGCCTTGGGGAGGCCAGGAACTGGCCCGAGCCCAGGCTTCTTTGTGTGTGCAATGGGAATGGCAGAGCTAATATATTTAATGTGCCTAGAGTAGTGCCTCTGTGTATGTATTGTTTTATCATATTTAACTTTTATTGTAACTATAAGACAAAAGACAGCCTGAAGGCTTATAAACCAAATATGTAGAAACGAATGTAGAAAAAATTAGAAGTTGACAAGAAATATCAAAGATGACCGAAGAAAAGAGAGCTGTGGCTCGGGCTGGGACAGCACAGACTGATTCTGGTGCGGTGGCCCTTATGCTCCCACATCAGGCTTCCCCGGGGCTGACTGTCCTCTGCCCAAGTGAAGCAACTGTGAGGTACTTTTTCTCCCTAAATACGGGATTAATGAACATAATCATCTCAATTTTAAGTTTTTATTCCTGAAGTTTTTCTCAGAGCTTATGTCAAAGTCTCTCTAAGACTTCCTAGTGTGGGTCCGCCAGGGGATGTGTGTGGACAAAAGAATTGAACAATTTGGAAAGAATAGTTGTTAAAAAGTGTGGATACAGATCATTTGGTCTCATTTGATAATTTTAATTTTATTTATTTTTTTTAAAAAAGATTTTATGTATTTATTTTTAGAGAGAAGGAAAGGGAGGGAGAAAGAAAGAGAGGGAGAGAAACATCAATGTGTGGTTGCCTGTCATGTGTCCCTACTGGGGTCCATGGCCTGCAACCCAGACATGTGCCCTGACTGGGAATCGAACCTGGCGACCCTTTGCTTCAGAGGCCCGTGCTCAATCCACTGAGCTACACCAGCCAGGGCGATAATTTTGATTTTAATAGACCTTGTGTTTGCTATTGTGGTTTTTGTAATGCATATGTGAAGTGGAGTTGTAAAATCTGCAAGTACTACTATTTAGAAGAGAATTAAATCTATCAGTATTTTATGGTTTTCTACCAAGAGCCCCATGAACTACTTAAAGTGCCCCCAGTCATGAGTTTGAGGAGCGCTAGTACCCCAGGTGAAGCTGCTGGATGAGAGGAAAGACAGGCGAGGGGAGTGTCAGAAAGCCAGGCAGTTTTCAGGACACTTTCCATTAGTTTTTCTTCAAGTGGCCAGTCAATCTTGAAGTATACTGAACCAAAATTCTGGAATTATTCACATAATCTTTTTTATTCCCATCACTGACTAAACATGGGGTCTAGGGCAGATTTCCATGGGCACATCCCTCAGGCGGTGATTCTCCGAAGGTCCCAAAGTGGGAAGTGTGGGGTGTTTGTTTTTGAAGTAAATTATGGTTATCAAGACATTGGACAAGTTTCTAACCTAGAGCCCAGTGGTGGTTGATGGGGTGACGCTTCAGGCCTTTGGAGACCCTTCATAGTGAGGTAGCCTCTCAGAGAGGCATGGGCGTCTTGCTGATCCTACTTTGTGCCTCTTGTCTTTTGTCTCTGCTAGAAAACAAAATGGGCCCAATGTGCCTCAGAGAATTTACTCATTTCCCAGTAGTGTACAGATATGGAATAGTCTCCATGCTGCCCAAAAAGTGATAGACTGTACTAGAAAAATTTTGGAGAAGTGATGGGTTTAGAGCAGTAGCTTTATCTTTATGCTGACCGCTTTTCACCTCTACACCAGCAACAGAGAAGCCGAGGAACCTGCTTGCTATGAGCCACAGACATGGAAGGCTCGCTCTTCACAAGGAAGGAAGCGTGTTGGGTCTATGACCTAGAGCGATGCATCCTGAGACCTGGTTTAGGGCGAGGTGGGCTTGGGACAGCTGACCTGCTGTGGGGTTAGAGGAACTGATCTGGCCCAGGACATTAGTGGGAAGGGGCCTTAAAAGCCACGTGGTTAACCCTCCATAGCATGCTTCAATCTGTGACGCAGTATTCCAGACTCATTGGCACCCATTCTCTGCTTGAGTACTCAGGCGGATGGGAATGTCACTGATTTGAGAAGCAGTCCATTTGATTTTTTGGTCAGGTTTGGAAAACGCTGTCTTTGATGAGAAATCTTCCTTCTCATAGCTCCCATTCATTGTTCAGGGTCAGCCCCATAGAGCTACTCCGAATGGATCTAATCCTCTTTCTACACAGAAGCCCTTTGCCCGTTAACCTTGGTCCACTCAGCCTGCTGCTCTGAAGGCTGAGTGTCCCCAATTTCTCACACTGTTCCTCAGGCTACATGGAGTCCAGGCCTCTTTTTGGATTTCCTTCTCTTTGTACTCCAGTTTGTCCGTATCTCTTTTAAAACGCGGTTCTATTTCTAGTTTCAGTGTTAGTGACTTAGGAAATTGTTACTTCTTTTGATATAGACTCTGTATTTCTATTAATGCAGCCAAAGATTGCGATAGCCTTTCTAAGATTCAGTTTTTGCTCATAATCAGTTAAAACATCCACGTGTTTTAATTAATCAACTAACTAATGTCCCAATTTCTTCCAGATTTTGACACATCTTACAGCCTAAGACTTTTTTGAGTTTTGAGTTTGTCATAGAACATATTATCTATCTCTCTCGGTTTTTTGATAAGCTTCGATTCTGTTCATTCAGGTCTTTGATAGGAATGATGGTAGGATGGGACGAAAGCTGACTGCCGTGACATCCCAATAAAAACCTCCCTCTGGATTGTCATGGACTCCTTCTCTGGAAAATCATTGGTCTTTATCTTGTCCATAAGAACTCAGGATGATAAACTTTGTCAAAATCCTTACTGAAGTCATGGTATCAATACAGTCCTCATATTTCCTGACCAGCCACTTTTCCCAAAAGAAAATCCTCTAGAGCAGGGGTTGGCAAACTATGGCCTGCACGCTAGATTTGCCCTATTGCTTGTTTTTGTAAATAAAGTTTTATTGGAACACAAGCCTATTCATTTATGTGTTCCTGATGGCCACTTTTACAGTATGGCGGTAGAGTAGTTACTGCAGGAACTGTTGGCTGGCAAAACCTAACATATTTACCATCTGGCCTTTCACAGAAAATGTTTGCCTGTGTTTGCTTTAAAGTAGGTTGAGAGTGGCCAGGCCACACATGGAATGTTTTGATGGGAGATCAGTGTCTGCATTGATATTTGTTGGGACTAATAAATTACTGGGTATTTCTAGGTATGAGAATAGAGACCCAGGGATTAGCTGTCCTGTATTTAGCTCTGGGCTAGAATTCTGGTTTCAGGTGACTGTTCATCAGCAACAGCTGTGCTTCAGAGAAATTGTCTGAGCTGGGGTAAAGATGCCCTTTGCAGGTATCTTAGTGAGGGGCTGGGACAGTTGCCTCTCTTTCTCACTCGGAAAGAAAGTAAAGCAGGTTTGGCTTGGTTCCTTACCAATGTTGGAAAGTGTTTTTGAACCCTTAGCTAACAAGGAAGTAATGACTGAGTGGAGAAACGATTTGATTAGGAAATGATAGGGCGTCTGTTGACTGGATCCCCTTCTTTCAATTTTTCAGCAAGATTTGTGCTTTCTGCTGGTGTCTGGCCGGACAGGGAGTCCCATAGGCCGACCTGTGAAGTACAGCATCGTGGGAGAGGGGACTCCAATTGGTCCTCAGGTTTACATCACCGCAAATGGAGCTATCTACATCCTGTTTGGATTTGGTAAGAAGCAAGGCTGGTTTCTGCTGCTGCTCCCCACTGCTGTATGTGATCAGGTCTCCTTTGGGGAGACAGGTGAAGGCTCGGGAATTGTTGACACCAGCCCTTTCCTTACTTCCTATAGTAGGGGCTGCTCCCTGCCCTCACCCACTGCAGGTTATTAATTTTGCTTTCCCTTGCTGCCTTCTGTGAAGAGAAGACTCTTTGTTTAGCATCTGCATAATCACTTCCTGGTTCACTCCATGTTGGACCAGTCTGGGTGGGCTGTATTAGACAGGTCCTCATCCTGGGAGAGTTCTGTCAAATTCAGCTTCTCAGTGTTGGCTCTTCCTGTGGCGCTAGGAAATATCCAAGCTGTCGCCCTGCGGGACATTTTTGTTCAGGCCCAAAATCGGGACAGCTCACCACCTTCTCTGCAGATAGAAGAACCGGAGTGGGAGAAGCGAAGATCTGTCAACCTGTCTGAACTGATTGACATTTACAGGTAGGGCCTTGTCATTGAGGACTTCCAAGCTATCATGTGCCTCGGAGTCTCTGAATTTGGTTGGGCTGGTGAATCTGGTGAATGTGTGGGCAGAGTTTTGGGGAGTAACAGCCACGGCCTGAATGTATCATTTTCTGGTCTGGTTAATGTGAGTGAGAAATTTTCTTTTCTTGATAACATGATGTGTTGATAGCCATATGTTCGTGACTGTGATGTGTGATCCCTTTGCATGTAGATTGCAAGGAGGGACATTTGTTTAGGTTCTGAGTCTGTGGGGCAGAGCGAGGCTGGAGAGCCTTCAGGTAGGGAGACAGATTTACTTAAAATAACTGTAAAACTTCTGAAGTGTCTGCCCTGCTCTTTCAGCATTTTTCCCTAAGTCGAAGAATCATTTTGGCCGAAGTGACGATAGTCATCCATGAAATCTTATTTTTTATTTCTTGTTTATTTCTTAATTAATAGCATGTAGTTTATCTGTCATGTGCAGTAGATTTTACCCATTTAACCCTAAACCTGGGTAATAATTGTCTTCATTATTTTAATACTAGAAGTTTCAAATCATTTTCTAACATTTTCTGAGGCAGTATCATGTTCCACTGAATTTGACAGATGTGATATAAAATGGTCCCAGTTGTACAGAGAAACGATTTGATAAAGTACATACCAGGAGTTGCTCTCCAGGCTTAATGACACTTCAGGGCTCCTGTCCAGATCTCCATCCCCCTGCCCTGTTCTTTTTGGCTCTGTTTTCTTTCCCAGAGTATCCAGCGTGAGAGGTATGCAGCACTTCTGTGAGTTTCTTATGAACTTGCATGAATTTTTTAGGGATCCTTGTTTTCTAAAGTCAGGAAAATGATATTCAGCTGGAATGACAGACTTCTCTAGGTGGGAGGTGAATACAAGAGTCCATACAAACATGTATACTGAGAGAAAAAGTCCAAGCAAGTGGGTCAGGGAACTCAGCTAAGCTGGAAACTGACTGTTGGGATCTTGGTGATTCAGTGATGGTGTCGAGCAGCTCCAGATGGTGAAGGCACCGGATTCCAATTGCAGCAGCCTCCTGATTACCACCCGACAGGCCCTTGTCCTGCTTCGGGGGCGGAATCT
This sequence comes from Macrotus californicus, assembly GCA_007922815.1. Classification (NCBI taxonomy): domain Eukaryota; kingdom Metazoa; phylum Chordata; class Mammalia; order Chiroptera; family Phyllostomidae; genus Macrotus; species Macrotus californicus. Next base: position 48,014 of record VMDR010001782.1, read on the forward strand.
CACACCCTACTGGACATTGAGACTTCAAGGCCTACACAGGTTTGCAATGTGCTTCTTCTCATGTTTGCTGTTTTGACCCACTTTCCCATGTTTAAAAACCGCCCAGAACAATTGTTTGCTATCTGTAACTGAGGCAGAAGGGAGGGAAAGAGTTCATTGTTTTCCTCTTTTCCTTATTCACTGTCCATCACTTACTTTCTTCTCATTTGTAGCCAGCCTACTCCTGGGTATTTCACAGACGATCGGGTGTTAGACTTCCTTCTGCAGATAGAGGATGGAGTTGGGATGAAAAAGGTAAAACCTTGGGACTCAAATCAATCCAAACTTATATCAAGTATAATTTGTGTGCAGCCCTGCAAGAGGCATTGGGAGAAATAAAAACAACCTGAAAATATGGTCCCTTCCTTCAAAATGACTCAAAGTCTAGCAGAGTGGATAAAATGAAAACTTAAATTCATGCTAAAATCTGCAGCATTGGCAGCTTTTCTAGCTAACCTTCTTCCTGCACAGGGATACCTTCTCCTGGACCCTGACTTATAGTTAGGCCTCTGGGTCGGGAAAGGCAGGCATGAATAAATCTAATACTTCAGTCCACACCGCCCACACCTGAGATTTCAGAGAAGGCAGGATATCCAGGGTGGCCACGTTAGAGAGGGCTTTTGGGAAGAGGGAACACTGAGTGGGGTCTTGAAAGTTGGACTGTGTTTCAGTGAGGAGGGGCGGGTGGGGAAGCATGCCAGGTCTGGAACACCAAGACCAGAGGCCCAGAGACAGAGCAGTGTGGCATGGCCCCAGTACACTGACTAGTTCCTTCTGACTTTATGTGAGATTGCATATTAGGAGGATATAATGGCTGGACAGACAATTTTCATTTCTTTAACATTACAAGCAGAATTAGAGTTTTTAAAATTTCTTTTTGATAATTGACTGAGCTTTTTGGTTTGTCCTCACTATAAAATATGTAACTATAGATTGCGTACTGTTCCCTGAGTGAGAATTCAACACATAGTTAATCATCAGCTCTAATGTGTGCCAAATTCTGTGCTGGATACCCAGATGATGTCTGTGGAGGCGTGGCCTGAAGACGAGGCCACGGTCTGTAGCTCGCAGTCACTGGGGTGCCTGTTTGCACACGGCTCTGCCACATCGAGGTCAATGCTGTAGGGAGGTTTACAGTGCCACAGGGATGTGGAGAGCAGACCGAGTGAAGGGAGTCACGAGACGCTTCGTGCTGCTCAGCGGTTGGGTGTGCAGGATCATGGGCACGGAGGAGCGGTTTGCAGGGTGGGCAGACAAGGACAGGGTGAGGGGCGTTCCTGCTGGAGAGCAGGATGAGCTCAGCTGATGGAGGGCCGTGAAGGAGGGCCGCAGAATTTGGATGAGGTGTGGATGTAGCAGGTTATTTGGTCACGCGCAGAGGACAGATCCGATGCTACAAGAGTCACTTCAGGGAGAGTCTCCCGTCAGGGCTGTACAGGAGAGAAGCAATGTCTATTGTCTTTCAGAGGAATTTCAGGTAGAGATTGGAATGTTCATTGGCATTCCTAGCAGGCTCGGGGGAGAAGGTAGATGTAGTAAGTTGGTTGAGGGCTGAGGTGCTGAAGGTTAGGATTTGGGTTTTAACCCTGGCCCCACTACTTGTTAGTGACCTCGGGCACATTAGGTAATCTCACCTACCTTCAGTTTCTGCATCTATAAAACAGGCCAGAACACTGCCTATTAGCTTCGTTAGGTTATTGTGACAGTTAAATGAAATAATAAGTGTGACTGGATAAGACTGTTTAGTGCGCTGTCTCCAGACTGTTTCTTCCCCAAGACTATCAGGAGGAATCTTGGACCATGGGCCCGCTTCCCTCTGTGCGTGCTCAGGGCGTCTGTCTCTAGATGGTTCTGAGACCTGTGTGAAACAGAGTCTGACCGTGGGCAGAGAAGGGCAGGACTCGAGAGGCCGGAAGAATAGGGGAGGGATTGTAGGCAGAGGCGCAGTCCTTCCACACACTGAAGAGCAGGGACGCGGGGGAGAAGGGGCGGAAGACACGGGGGCTGGGGGTGGATGGGGGAGTGCCTGGGGGACTTTGTCAAATACAGGCTGTGAGGAGTTTGGAGCGAAAGGAGATACAAATGCTGCCAGGGACAACGCATGCAGTTTCTCTGATTATCCTGAGACTCGACACAGGAACAGATTTTCTCTTAATTTGTTTTTTGCCTGTTTAGACGGTGGTCTTTTGAATTTGAGACTACCTTGGGGCTGAGCTGCATGTGCCATGACACCCTCAGTCAGACACAGACAGCTCCTAGCAGAGTGTGGGACCGGGCGTGCACTTGACCATCATTCTGAGGCGTTGCTGCCATCGGGGGAGGGAGGCAGCAGGGACGAGGCGCTGCTCTTGGCATCTGGTTTCAGCACCACCACTGCAGAATGGCTCTCTGTCCGAGGGCTGTCGGTGACACGGAGCAATCTAGGTCACTTCCTGTCTCTGAGCCTCCATTTTCTCATCTGTGAAATGAGAGGTGGACTAGATGCTTTATACTGTCCCCTTCCCACCTGAGAATTCTGTGGTCCTTTGAACTCTATGGAGTGGGAATAAGAGCTGGAGAAAATTGGGTCCTGGTTCCTAGTTGTTACTTAATGCTCTCTGAACACCTGATTTGTTCACATGTAATAAGCGTAACCCGTTAATATATGTTATTTGGGTGTGTGTGTGTGTGTGTGTGTGTGTGTGTGTGTGTGTGTGTGTGTGTGGTGTTTTCTTAGCCTGCAGTCCTTCTGAAGACGGGCTGTACCCACTGTCTTCTCTTTACAGATAATGGTGGTGGACGGGCACTCCGGCTCTGTTACTTGGAATCACAGTGTTCCCTGTCACATGAAACAAACACCAACCACCTCAGCAGTTACTTCAGACCAGAAGTCTGTCTTCCTCTTTTGGGCTGAAGGGCTGTTGGCCTCATCCTCCAATTCTGTGAGTGAGCCTGGGAGGATCCCTTTGCCGCTTTGTCAGATGCCAGCTGCCCTGCAGGGCTGACTGCTCTGGAGGTTTTATTAGATCAGCCACACTTCCAAGTGGTTGTGGGGGGAACAAAGCAGTTTTCGAGTGGGCAGAGCAGGAACCTGCTTCCCCCAGAGCTCTGCTTAGTGCCTTTGCCTTTCTGCCAAGCAGTGTGAAAGCTGACAGCAGCCCCTTGGCTCCTGGGTACAGCAGTGGAAGGCTTGATAGAGGGTAGAGAGTCCTCTTGAGACCGTAGGGCCACATTTACAGATGCTTCACAGGTGCTGCAGCTGTTGAAGAGGGAGAGTTATGACTGGTCTGGAATGGGCAGGGAAGGTTTCATGGAGGGTGAGGCTGGGCTTTGAGAAGTTTTTTCTAACTGTTGTGGTTTGATGAAGTTAGTGATTAGTCGGTGTTTTGAACTCTTTGAAATACGTCTCTTGTATCTGGGAGTTTCTCTCTCCTTGCAGTTGGGGTCAGGTCTTAGCACCTGAGAGGAATGGGTAAACTCCATGGTCTCCTCTGCCCTCTTCATCCAAGGGCTGTCACGTGTGGGAATGCAGGGTGACCTTTGCTTCTCCTTTTTGCTTCTCCTCGTCAGGATGTCATCCTAGGAATGGAGCCATCCAGCCTTCACCACCTTTACCTCCTGCATCCAGCGTTCCCCTCAATTCTTCTGGATCTGGCCAATGCCACGGGCACAGTCACAGCTTCAGAGGGTGAGTCCCGGTGATGCTGGGAGTCTGTGCTGGATGTGTGTGAGAACACCACTGTCCTACCACACTGTCCTACACCACGGGATGGAGGTATGCTTTTGGGAGACAGCAGGGGGTGTGCTGAGCCACTTTTGTTTTCCTTGGTGTCCCTGGTGCCCTGACACATTGCCAGAGTGTTCCCTTGGGAAGAGCACCAGGCTCAGCGGGTGAGGACTTGTACCCTCGGTACCCTCAGAATCTGCAGCAAGCTGAGGGGAAAGTGCAGTCCCATCCCGAAAGGGTTCCAAGGGGTGATGATTCATGCATCATGCACTCAGCAGGTGTTTATTGAGCATCAGTGGTATGCCAGGCACAGCACCAGGGGCTGTGAATACAAGTAAGAATAGTTTCTTGACCCTTAGGAGCTCAGGACATAGAATGTTTTCTGAGGGCATTGGTTTAGGAGACTGCCTTTGGCTGGTAAAAGGAAACATGCCCATTGCACAGAAATGGCAGAAAAATCAAAGGAACAAGAAAAATTGCCCATACTCTGACCACTCAGCACCGCTGTAAACGTTGTGGAAGTATTCCTCTACTTGATATATGTATCTAAATAATGCCACATAGTAAAATTGGGATCCTGTATTAGGGACCCTGTAATTCAGGACACTTGAACCCTGGAAACTCAGCCACTGCTGCCTGCTAGGCTGGAAGTGTCCGGTGGTCTCGGCCTCACAGGTTCCTTGCCTCAGGCTGGCCGTGGGAATCTGCTGTTCCTGTGGGGGGGAGGGTGGGGAAGACCAGACTGGCACGTGTCCTTTACGTGTTTCCACATTCTCTTGCCATTCAGAGACTTGCTCTCTTACAAACTCATTTGCCTTAAAGTTGAAGCTAATGCTTTCTCAGTTTTTTGGGAACTTGCAGCATACCTACCTGCTGGCTTTGTGTGCGGTGGGGGCCAGGGATGTCAGCATGCAAAAACCTGTGATTGGATCTTCATGAACTGTTTTTCAGTATCAGTATAAGATATTGTTATTTGATGAACATTTAATAGTGGTAATTAAGAATCAAGACCATTTTTATTGCAACACCTATTTTAAAGATGAGGCAAAATAAACACTAGGGTGATAGCTTTTGTGACCACATACAGACAGTCTAGGAATTCTAGTTGTTGAGCTCACTTGTCACCATAGTTGGCATAGCCTCTGGTTTCCTGATTTGGGGCTTTCTTAGAAACAGCTTCAGAGAAGAAATGGTACAAAGACCCAGAAGGATGCACTACTTTGCCGACACCCAGTCCTTCACCACTAGGCACCCACTGTTTAGATCAGTGCCTTGCATCTGTTAGGTGCTCAGTGAACTTCTTATATGAATTATGAAGGAGTAAATGAACGAATGAATCTAGTTGCTGAACCAAACCACCCTACCGTTAGTGGAAGTCTTCTGTCCTTACTAGCTGCTCTTGTTTTTGTCCTTCCTCAGTTGGAATTAACGACCTCTGGAAAGATGCCTTTTATGTTACCAGGACAACGGGGCCAAGCTCCAAAGGCCACTCAGCACCCCTGGTGGTCAGCAAGCTTAGTCTACGGTGGGCACTGATGGAAGGCCAGATGGTGCAGCTAAAGGAGACCACCCCCAAAATTGGCCGTGGGGAGCTCCGAAGATTCCTCTCTCGAATCAAGTTTGTTGATTCTCCCTCACAGGTAAATAGCTTCTGACACAAATATTTGGTTATGGTTGAGGGTTTAGGACAAATTCTACCAGCTCCAATGTTGCTCTTTAGGAGAGAGAGAGAGAGAGAGAGAGAGAGAGAGAATGCCTTTTTGAGAAGTTACGTATCAAGAACCAGTTTTTTTGGACTGGCACTATTTTCTAAGGGTGCCTCACCACCACTGAGAAATGGTACTCAGTTCTTTTCAGCTGGAAACGTGGTCTGTCTCCCTTAGGGGATGTTGGAAAGGTGGAGTCATGGTTTTTATTGTACCAGGCACTGAAGGGGGGGACACTACTGCCATTTTCTGAGTAGGGGCTAGTGATGCCAACATGTTGGGCGTGGGGTAGTTGCCTAGAATTATCTTGCTCAAAATACTAAAGCCCCTCTTTTCCCCAAGTACTGTAAGCTAATTCACTATTCAAGAGCTTAGGGAAAAATATAAAATCTCTTAGCCTTCCTAGGGGGCCTCTTATGAGCTATTGTTGCTAAAAAGGACAGGAAAATAGAGGCTTCCTCCATGTCCCTACCATGAAAAAGACGCAAGTCACTGATCCTTTCACCTTTCCGCCTAGATCTAGCCTGATGGAATCATCAGTTGGAGAAGGAGTGCACAGAACGGACACTGCCCCTCCCCTGTGAGTACAGGATCAGTTCTTTGGAGAGAAGGAAGACGTCTTCACCCTCACCTCACCACCTCTGTGGTTGCTGCAGGGCACTGTGGGAGGCACGCTGGAGCTCTCTGATACCGGCACGAGCCATTAGGTTGGGGTACTCTACTTACTTTTTTAGTCTGTACATTAGCCCCCCTCCACCAGGTACTCTGTAGATAACTTGGAACTGTGAATCTTATGTTTTATTTTTTGTGTGTCTAATTTGTAAACTCTTTCTGGGAAATTCCAGGGAAGTTCTTCACTGGAACGTTTTGTTTTGCATTATGCCGTGCGTGTGTTTTTCAGCATTATGATGAAATGTTTCCAGATACGTCCTAAGCTCCAGGGGCCCAGTTTCTTGTCCTAAAATACATCTGGTTTGTTTGGTCACCTTAAGGCTTCCAGATGGCCTACGTCTGATTTTTAGGGCCGCTCCTCATTTCTCTCCTTATTCTCTCCCCACCTGTTCCTTGGCTTCTTCCCAACCTTCGCAGCAGAGAGAGACACTGACAGCGGGAGACGGCGCCAGCCCACTAAGCATTTTCGCCCCTTCCTTGCCTTCTGTATCTTGCCGCCTCGCACTTCCATGCTCATATATTTAGTGACTGTACAGTAACCATATTCCTGTCAGAAGGGGAGCAGTGCTGAGGTCCATATGTCACCATGTGGTTTTGATTGTTCTGCCAGTCATGATCTTTTTTGTTGTGCTAAATGTGTACGCTGTGCTCAGCTTATAGGACAACTGAGGTCAGGAACAACGGACGCAGATATTCCTCTCTCTGCTTCATCACTACTCTGCTTTCTTAGCATCTTCTACTAGGTGTCCTCCTTACTGCTTCTCTTTTGCTCTTTTATTCAGGGATATTTTTGCTTTGCTTGCATGAGAGCAAAGCTGTTGTGGGGCTTTTGTTCTTGCTCTTGAGTCCAGCGTGCAGCCAGTGTGCCCTGCACGTCTCCTTTCTTATAGAGCCTTTGCAGCACTGTGTTTTGACAAAAACTCCTATGTAAATGCTATAACTTGTATAATTGGTTAAGTTCTTTAGAATTTTCTCCAGTGATTCTCCCTTCTCCTGTATAAACATATAACTTCTATTAAGTTCTTTCCCAAACTTCTAGATCATTGTTTATTCAGCAGAAGACCTCACGTTAGCCGCAGAAGAGCTGCTTTCCTTCTTGAATACTGTGGATAGGTCATTGCTGAGTGCAACTCAGGTTCTCTCTTTACTGGAGCCTGAATCTATTTAGCTTATGTTCATAAAAGAATTCCAGAAAATTTAGAGATTACAGAAAGTTAGGGATCTGAAATTCAAGGGATATATATTAGTTGCGCCTCCGGTAGGCATTATGACATCACAGAGGCTGGTAGTGAAACTCCCTGGCACTAGCCCAGCCTGCGGTTTCGCCTTGCCAGCTTTCTGGACAACTTGCTGCCGTACGCCTGTGAAAGCAAATTTGGTTTACCGCTTTGGAAGGCATGTGTAGGCCGAGTTCTTGTAAACTTGGGGGCCACTTACAGGACACGCGAGAGTGTGGGGATAATTCCAGATGTACTTCTAGGGTTTGAATCTACCTGGGTAGAAGAGCCTAGATCTAGTTCAGTCTAGTAGGGATTCTAAAGACTAATATATAGTTGACTGAATAGCTAAAATTTGGGTGGTGGTCCTGTGGCCTGGGCCAGGCCATCTAGGCCTAAACGTGGTTTTCTCCCATGTTGAGACGTTTTGGGAAGGCAGCCGCTTTAGGCAGGAGTAAAATGTGAAGATGTTTCCTGAGGACCTGATTTGGGCGAATCGTTTTGGGCAGAAGACTGTATTTATACTTGATGAGTCCCAGAAACATGCAGAGGAAGCTAGAAAACCATAAAGTACTTAAATTCTTTGTGGTGTATTTGCAAACTAAGTTAACCTAGATTATTTTGACTGTGATAAGTTTGAATCTCTTTGCTAAACATAGTACATGCTCTAGGTGTCTTCTTCTTGCAGTGAATACAGAGGATGTAAATGGTGGCAAAGACTGAGGAAGCTCCATCTGACCAGCGTAGGTGCCAGTCTCTTGTCCACTGTGTCTCCAAACTTCCTTTTCCTCACTGGCAACCTCCTGCCCAGATTTCTTTCTTCATTCCCAACATGGCTTTGCCAGCAAAGCCAATGTGACAATTCCCTAGAAGCAGCAATGACTTCTGCACATGCAGGGGTCTTTCTCCTCCCAGTCTCTTCTCTGTTCTTCCCTCACAGACCCTCCCCTTTGCCCTAGACCATGTCCTCCTCATCCCCCAGATGGTCTCTACTCTCCCTTCTAGCGTGGTATGATGGTACCAACCCCATGAATGTGAATTGCTCTCCTTATTGCCCATGTTAAAGAAGAGCCAGCTGGTATATTGTCAGGAAGCACTATTTAAAATGTGAATTGTTACAGAACAAATAAATACTGTGTATGGGAACGTGTGTGTGCCATTCTCATTCTTCTTAGCTGTCAAGGATGGTTTGTTTTCCCCGTGGATGATGAGAAGGTGGGGATCCAGAGAGTGGCGTATGCCACAGCCTCGTTCACTGGGGATGTCTCCTGTGTCATTCTCCACTGGGGACCCAGAGTTCTGTCCGAATGGCCTCAGCAGGCCATTTCTGGAAGTGGGCCTGTCTCTGCATGTGGTGGGAGACTTCTCATCCATGCACATCTCCTAATGGCTTCTAAGATAATATTTAAACTTTTATTCGGTGTCCACTGTGTGTGTGCAGAACATGTAATAGGGTGAGGGACATCCGTTGAACGTGTCAAAGCTCCTAAAAGCGCCTTTGTCTTCCCTTCTGTGACTCCCAGGAAATTTCCGTGCACTCTGGAAAACTGAGCCACAGTCACTGACTGCCAATCTGCCCACCTCTATTTCTCCAAGTCCCAGACAGGTGACCAGGTTGGTAAACCCCTAGAGGGCAAGAGCTGCATTTTATTCCTCTTTCTACGCCCGTTGCTTAGCCGAGAACCCGGCACATGAGTCAGTAAAGGAGAGAAGTGAACATGTGAGATAAGGCGGGTGGTGCAAGTTGACAGAACGGGGAGAGGAAAGGGAGCAGTGGGACCCAGGGGCCGCACCCCCACCCACTTTGAACTCATACTTGAACATACCCTTGTCCTTAACCTCTGAAAACCATGCTCAAGAAACGGACTTTGGCTCATGAACGTGTTGGTAACAAACATGTAAGGTTGGGCTCAGCCTGCTCTCCAAACCCACTTACTCCTAACACTGTTGTTCTGCAGATGAGCCAGCCAGCTCTTCTTTTAATCCCTGGCTGGTGCCTTGTTGGAATCTTGTTTTGTAGCTCTGCATAGAAGTCAACCCCTTCAGAGACAGCGGACGGGCTGATTGTGGTACGAGTGGTAGCCGGGCAAAGGGCCCCCGGGGTCGGCTGCGCCTGACAGCTGTTGGAGGAAGCACTGGTGGTGAAGCGGCAGGCAACTCAGGTTTCCTTTGAAACTCTCACTATGCTTGCACTTGAACTCCAGCACCAGCTTGGTGTATGTGTTGGAGGTGGTGACAGCTGATGCCATGCAGCAGGTGAAGGAAACCCAGGCTGTGCTAGGGAAAAACATACAGAAAAATTAGGTGGACAAAACAACTATGGGGAATTTACACAATGGAATACGAATTGGCCATAAAAAAGAAGAAAATTTTACCCTTTGCGACAGTATGGATAGACCTGGAGAACATTATGCTGAGTGAAATAAGCTGATCAGAGAAAGACAAGTACAATACTACATGATTTCACTTATGTGGAATCTAGTGAACTAAAGGAATAAGCAAAATAGAGGCAGACTCATAGACAGCAGATTGACAGCGATTGGGTGTGTGGTTAGGGGGTGGAGGGATGGAGCAAAGAGGAAAAAGGACCCGGGGACATGGACAACAGGGTGGTGATTGCTGGAAGGAGGGGGGTGTAGGGACTAAATGGTAATTGAGAAAAATAAAGATTAAATAAAAAAATTAAGTATACACATTTATCACTATAGAAAACAAAGACAAATTCCGTGATTCATTCCTACTAGTAGACTAGGCTGATGCCTGCTAGGGAATCAGGGCCTTGACTGTGTGGCCTTCCACTGCTTTGCAGGGAAAGAACTCTGGGCAAGAGGACTGAATTCCATCCTTCTTAGTAGTGTGCTTTCTGCACGTCTCGTGGTACCAGAGAATGGAGCGTTTAGTATTAAATCAGACTAGAAGTTTAACGGGGTCATGTTCACTGGATTGCTTACTTGTTAGTGCTGTGCTCTTTATTCTTGGTGTGCCTCGTTTTTTATATATATATATAAACACACACAACTGTTTTGACTACTGTTTCTCAAGCTGTGATTACCTTTGTATCATCTTCCAAGATTCCGTAGACCTGTAGCTTGGCTGTGTACAGTGGACATAGCCCAGGGTAGTGTCTTCCTCTTCCATCTTCCCCCCACACCACCCCCCACCACACCCTGCCAGAGAGTTTTCTTCACTCAGACGCCGGAGTGATCATCCCTCCTCCATCTTTCTTTGTTTTAAGTTTAGCAGTTTTGAGGGCCCACAAAGTCGCATCTCTGGGAGCCATTCAGGGAGCACTCACTACAGATCTGGAGGTACTAGAGGTTGCACTAGTGCAATTTGCCTATTATGAAAACAGTGTGGTTCTCGGCTTAAGGGAGTTTGTAGTGGATGGAAGTGAAGCTGGAGATTAAGTGAAGATTAAAAGATTAAGAAGAAAAGACATTTCTTTTAAGATTAAGAAGATAAAGTTAGGGAACTTTATCAAGCACAGTCCTAAACACCTGGCAAGTCAAACCCCTAAATCTCCCCATGATTCTGGGTAGAACAGGAAACAGGAAGTTGTGAGGGATTCCATGAGGCCAAGTGATGGTTAAAGCCAGGCCACATGCTGGCATGTGTTCCTGTCCGCTGCCTCTGACAGACTGAGTAGACTCATGGGAGTTTTGTAGTCTGAGCTCTATAGTTGCAACGCCAAGCATGACTGGGAGAAGGTGAGGACGATGGGTCTGGGAAATGAGCTAAACTGAAATGTGGCTAGAGGAGTAGACCAGAGACTCCTGGGTCAGATAGGATGGACTATACCATGAGAAAAGGGACAGGATCTTGTAACAGACTGCAGAGCTTTCCGTATTGCCTACTGTAGCACAGAGACTCCAGCCTGGGGCTCTGTCTTTTCAGCACTGGTAAAGCACTTAGTGCTTACCCAGATAGTTCATGTGAGTCCAAGTCGCACCTATGCATTGAACAGAGTGTTCTTCAAGGGAGAAAGTGAGAAGCTCTTAAGCAGAGGGGATGTTTACCTTGATTCTATCTGTTTTCTCATAGTTGCTGCTTTTCGTTTTTAAAGATAAATCTAAAATCACTGACTCCTTAGTTTTTTAAGGGCTAGAGAACGACTATAGGGGAAGTTTTATTTATAGCACAGTTTGGTGGAATAAGAATGGAGGTAGGAAGAAGTTACTTTTCATTATAGGAGAAGAGTAAGTCATTCACAGGGAATAGAATTCAACCCAAATTTCAAGACTAAGTCTCCATTTCTCTGTTTTCCAATACCTAGAATCATAAAATATTCAAATAATAAGGCATCATTTTCATAAGCCATACAAAATCAGTTTCGTTTCCCATGGAAAACAAACTGGACAACAGCCTCACAGAATAAGCTAGAGGGACCTTCTCTGTACCTCTTCAGAAGGTGGGGGAAGAGTGGGTGTGGCCTGATGGTCCAGCCCTCTGACTGACAGGCTTCTGGGATGAGGGATGAAGAGAAGACTGAAGGAAACAAAGTAACTGACTACTTGAGGGAGCAATTCTAATGAAGGTTGGCTGGGTGGAGGGAGAGGGGGTGGGAGGAGGGTCAAAGTTTCAGGTGATGGCAAGCACTTACTAGAAGGCCCAGCCATAATTCCAAGCATGTGGCCTCCAGTCTTCTGGACCCAAGTTGGCAGTTGCCTGGAAGACTTGTGAATACATCATATGGGCCACCATCCCCAGAAGGCCTACAGAGGGAACAGGAAGGCAACGCCCTCAGAGAAAGGCTGACGTTGCCATTGACAGGGAACACGGTTTCAGGGCAACCTCCTCCTCTTGTGTCCGGTGCAGCCTGTGTCCATCACACACATGCCACCGCGTCTCCAGGAAGACTACTCTGTAATGGGGACTTCCTGAGTGCGGATCTTTGCAACGGGATGCCCCAGACTTCAGGTTTAGAGCTACAGAGGAGGTGTGAGTCAATGGGCACTCAGGGTCACTGCTCCCTTGTATTTCTTCCCACTCATACCCCTACTGTGAGCTTATTCTTGATGCTATATATGCCTCTCTTTAGCCAACAGTCTTGAAAAGCTGTGTGTGTATGTCACAGTTGAAGAGTAAACCAAACTAATTTACATACTGAGAACATTTGCAAATAAAAAAATTTCATTGTATAAAGCACACAATGATCTAATACTACATAATGTTACTACATAATGAGCAATGTAGCTCATTGCTCCATCATTTATGCTGCCTTCGGGCTCCTCCTTCTTCGCCTCAGGATGGAGACTCCAGTCTGCCAGCTAGCACTTCAGAGGCAGCAAGGGACACCCACCTCCCCAGCCTTGGGGGTACTTACCTGACAGGACAGAGGAAATAGCTGCAAAGGCGCTTCGCTTGAGCCCACAGCCAGGGTTCTCGGTGAACAGCAAGTTTGTTAGTAGCAGGAGGAAATTGATGAGTTCAAGTCCAATGTAGGTGAACTGGGCTCCCAGTAATAACCACAGGGTCTCTGTCAGAAACCAGAGGAAGAAGCTCTGTCACCCTGCCAGTTAAGTAACTGAAAGGTGGGTGAACTGTTAGATGCGAAGTTAGATACTGCCTGTTGGAAGAGAAAAGCCTCGCAGCATCAGAGAAGGGGAAGGTGAGACCTGAAACCAGGTGGGAATGTTCCTTGATGTGGGGTTCTTTGCTATCACCCCACAGCTCTCACTCTGCTCAGTATCCAATATATATTCAAGTAAACTTGATTGCCTGTAAAGACTGTTGAGAGATTTGAGAAGTCATCTAAATCTTCTAAGAATACAGCTTTACTATTTATCATTTTTCTTTTTACTTAATTTTGGACAGTTTTGTTCCTTCCCTCTTTCCTTCCTTCTCTCCCTTCCTCCGTCCCCTTCTTCTTTCTATTTTACAAAAAAAAAAAATTATTGGAGAAAAAAGAGGAAAAACCTAAGCTTTCAACTTGGTTACTTGGCAACAAGACTAGGCTAGAGCCTGGTGGTTTTCTATTTGTGAGCGTACTTGTCACTGCTGTTCCTGTTTTTGCATTCCTGCATACGAAGGAAAGCCAGCTCTAGACGGAATCTGTGTCACCCACGGGGCTCAGAGGAGAAAAGCTGGAGATCACAGTACAGCTTAGATGCAGAGAAGCCCCCAAACTCAATGGCAACTAGATTTGTTATGAAACCCACATACTTGCCACAAGCCCCAAGGGAGGGTGGGGGAGGAAAGGCTTCTCCATTAACTGCTTCCCTCCAAATCGGACAGTGGGGTGATGTGGGCCTTGCAACGTGGCAAATTCCAGTAGTCCTTTCTCACCTCTCTTGGTTGGTGGTGTGAGTTCAGTGAAACTTCGGCGCCTCTCCCCTGAAACAGACAAGGGTCAGCTTCTTTGAGGAGCTTTCTCGGAAAATTGGGAGGAACCCTTCCCCAGTCCCATGCCCCGTGCCGGCACCGCTGTTGCTCTGTCTGCTCTGACACGGCGCTCACCCGGCGTACAGCAGGCGGGTAGTCCATGTCTCTTTGAAAGCACTTAAGGGTGCGTGGGTGAATGAGTGGTACAGATGAGAGCCGGCCAAGATGAATTTCCCCTCCTCAGTTCCTGATAGTAAGACAGCTACGCTTCCTAGTGTTAACCACTCCCGTTTGCTGCTGTGCGACTGGTCTGGATGGCTCTAAGTTGTTCAGGGACTGGGGTTGGAGCTGTGTTAAGTGGCACAGTAATAACTTCAATATGTAGTGTAAATACACATACATTTATATTCCTCCTCCATGTTCTCTTCGCCTTGGCCCAAACCAGGAGAAGTAGCAGATCGCAAATAGTCCATGACTTTGGGCTTTAGAAAAACTTCATTACCAGTTGACCTTTGAATGCTTTGTGCAGGAAGTGGGAAGGGTGACTTCAGTCCAATTGCCCCTCCCCTGGGGACGCATTCTGACCCAGGAGCCCTGGGTGGGTCTGCCTTCAGCTCCTGCAAGGCGTCCTTACAGGACCTGGTTACCCTCCTGAGCTTCAGTTCCCTACTTTAGCAATTTTAACAGTAACGCTTAGAGGGAGAAAACACTTTGAGAGACAAGGAGGAGGGGAGGGGGAAGGGTGGTCTACTCAGATCCATCTCACTAATGAGAAAATCAAGGCCTGTAGAAATGGAGTTATCCATATAAGGTTACAACTGGGCAGCGCAGGGCTTTCTCTGTAATAGTCATCTCTCATTTTGTTTCTAAACAGCGATTCTATTTTGCTGGAATGGAAAATCTTACAATGTTGAAAGTCTAAATGGAACCCTTTAAAGGTAACGCTATTTTAAACCATAAAGTCTACGAGACAGGCAGGAGGTGAAAAGCTAGGTAGACTTTCGATCTTATTAAAAGGGGGGATCTTATTCTAAGGAAAAGGGACACAGTAGAGAGGCGGCAGACGCTGAGCTTGGGAGCGAGGCCAGTGGGGTGTGGGGGAGTGCTCCAGACTTCCCCCTGGTTCTTTGTCTGCATAAGATCCCATAGGGGGAAATTCAGGCAGCCGGGGGTGAGCAGGCTACCTGGTTCTTCCACAGTTTCCTCACAGGATAGCCACATGCCACTGTGGAAGGTGCGGAAGGAGACGCGGTCATCCCCAGTCTCCCAGCTGCATTGCACCACCTCCTGGGATGGTGTGTTGTTGGCACCCCCATCCAGGGGCACTGGCACGTCAAAGCACTTGGTTGCCAGACCTTTTCCGCGCAAGGGCTTGGGCACCTTCTGTGTGCCCAAAAACCGGTAGTCGCTGAGCAGGGATGCTGTGGAGAGGCTGAGTGATAGCAGGTTGAGGACGGCAGAAAGGCATGTCCATTGGCTAGAGAAGCTCTGCGGGAACTCCATCTGTAACAGACAAACAAGGGGAGAGCCTGATTCCAGAGCCTCCTTGGAGATCCAGACACCCCTCCCTGTGGCTCCTAAGCTCAGGCACACCCAGCCACTGGGGGTTTCCGCCAAGGAGCCATTGGCTGCAGGAGTGGCTGGAGCTTATTATATTAAAATGCTTACTGAGGATGGTCTGAATCAGCACTGGATAATAACATTGGTCAGAAAGTGATTAAGCCACGGAGGCTAGCATATATATCAGGTTGAGAAAAAGGACTGGGAGCCCTCTAAATGCTCTTGCTCATAATCATTTTTGGTTTTGTCTGCATTAAGAGGTACTAACTTGCCGAGGTACGTGTTACAGTAACGCTGTGTGCTTTCCGCGTCCTCTTCCCTGCATTATAGCATCCTCTGAGGGCAGTGAAGGGGGTATGTCCTGTCAACCCGTGCTGAACTGGATCATGGCCTGGGGTGCAGACAGAGGCTTTGGGGCCTTGAGGATAAAAGGAAACAGTGGACCGACTGGGATGCAGGGCTGTTGAAAGCCCTGGAGAGCTGAGGGAGCTACGGGTTCTGAGCGAGGTGGTTATCTGGGCCCAGCTTTCACCCCCTGCGCTCAGATGCATGAATCAAATAGGAGATGGCTGCATGGCGCCCATGGAAGCTGGACACTGAGTGTTGTGGCCATGGAGCCACATGAAAGGTGACCTCGGCTGGTGGAGGGGAACCTGAAGGGCATTGCCATAGCTTGATACAGTAGCTGTGCCTGACTCACAGTGGGGACACCCTGTGTAGAAGTAGAAGGATCTGTGGCCCGTGTGGCTCTGGCTGGAGCCCCTTATCTCGTTACTGTCAGTCTAAGAGAAGACAATGGCTAGTTGAAAAATGACCAATATTAGACGTCTCAACTTTGGGGAGTGGTGAGCTGGAGCCAGATTTATTTAGAAAAATAAATCTGACAGGTCTTGCACTTTGTGTTATGGAGTGGTTTATACCATTGTGTTAATACATGCTGAACGGAAAAGAAGCCCACGCTTAGCCGCTGACAGATGCTTCATAAAGTAAACCAGTTTGAGCTTTCCAGGGGATCTCTCATAGCAGAATTAATCAGACCCAAATCTACTTAGCTTAAGAGACATAAATAAAGCCATAGCTAAATAGGATAGGCCCATTAATCTGCCTCTCTCATCATCTCCAATTTAACATTTTCTACACTACACAGAGAACTTTATCTTAGAAATGTAACAGTGTGTTCTTTAGACTTTACAAGGACTAAAGCAGTGTATGCTACAGACAAAATGCAGATTAATTTATGGCGATAAGAAATATACAAGATTCATGTGTAGATAAAAGCCAACATACAAAACATGTTCTGGGAAGCAGTCTGCTAATTTGGTCTTTCTTTTTTAAGCACTCAAAACAAATTAAATCCACTGAGAAAGGTCAGAGTGTGCAAGACTCTGGGTGACGTTGGTAAGGAGCACCTGGAAGAAGATCTTATATGGCCAGATATGGGAGCTCTGTGCCAGCCTGTCCAAAAAGAAACAGAGAGAGAGAGAGAGGGAATGTTTTCATCTTGTTTTTAGTTATGAAAACCCTATTGGTTTTAGTTATTATTCTTTTACTATGACTTATCCCTTCTAATTATCTTCACATCCATTGCCTGAACAGGAAATAAATTTCCAGGTAAAACATCTTCATTAATCAGTTTGTCTAAGGATTGGACTAAAGATTGAGGCAATTCTGCATTTCCAACAACTTTGTTTCCAATCTTATGTGACTTGGAAACTTGTTTATTATCATCATATCACATCACGTCAGATTTTAACTTTACCCTCAATTTATTTCAAGTTACACACATTTGTACATTCTGTGTTTTTTTCGGAAATAAGAATAATGAACCCCACCCCTTGTACCAAGGTGACAACGAATTTAACGAGTGAGTGACTTGAGAAACAAGGGATGAAGAGAGTTCGGAGTGATGCCCAAAGAGGATGCTTCCAGGGGCCTCCATCCAGGATAGACACAAGGAGCCTCATGGAAGAATTAGCTTGATAAGTGAGTGGGAATCCATTCGAGATCCTTTTCAAGAATTATCTTCAACACTGTAGTACCGTGCCCCTCATCACATATTTTATTTCTCTCCTCAAATATGCTTTTTTCCCCTCTTCCAGAATCCACATACCTCTTGAACTGGAAGAACAAATGTAATTTTGCAGTGGTTTCCTTAAGGTAATCATGAAGAAGTAGCGGCATAAGAAAAGTTATATTTTTGCACTTGCTGACAAGCCCCACGCCAAGATGATTCTACTCTAGAAAAGGGACAAAGAATGGCTTTCCCGTCACTTGGGTTCAGATCATTAGGGAGTGCATAGGTACCAAAATGTCACTAATTCTTCCTTCAACACAGGTTAACAGAAAAACTCATAATTAACATAAGCTTAATGTAGACAACAAATTGATGAGACAGGCACACCTGTTAAAAGAGTCAGGGAAAGCTGGTTACCTTGGCCGTGGTCAGAGTCTGGCAGTTTGTCTGGAAGGACTGCAGGATGCTATCTGGGCTCCAGATCTCTTTGGTTTAATGTTGCAAGATTGAACACTAGCCTTCCCACCCGCCTCCTCCACCCCCTACCATCTCTCCCCTTCTCTCTCTCTCTCTCTCTCTCTCTCTCTCTCTCTCTTTGGAGTGCCTCATGATTAATTGCTGCCTTGCAGGGAACTTAGGCATTTAATAATTGATAATACAGTCATGGCCCAGCTGTTCTGGGAGATTACACAGGAGAGCTTGCCAATGGGGATCTGGGGTTAATCACAGAAAAGCAAGAACCTGTATTCACAGAGGGAAGTTTGTTTAAAAAGTAAATGATGATTTAGTTTCCATCTCTCTGCCATTCCATAGGTAACTGGTGTGAATGCACTGGGCTTGATTTTATGGCAGACATGCAAACATCACAGAGCATTAATACAAAATTTCCCATTCCCTTGTGTGGGTTTTCTCTCCCTTTAATAAGCTCTGTTATCTGCAATGTCAGGGCTTCCTAAAACCCATGGATATGAAATCTTTCTTGTGTCTTCAGTGGTCTCCACCCTCCAGTTAGCATCCTGAATAAGGATTGTTAACATTGTCCCTTCACATGGAACTCTGAGACAGCCAGGGTGTTGGGTGGGGATGGGGGTGAGGATGCAGGTGGAGTTGGATAGGAGAGGGATAAATTCCAGGGTCAGTCATGCTGTGGCCCTCTGCCACTTCTCTCCCCATCTTCAGTCAAAAGAACGACAATTTTTATTTTTTAAAAAAGAATTTCTAAAACTTAAAAAAAAAATCTGGCAAATGAATAAGGGGGTTGATGGCATCTATTCTTGCTGCTGGTCACCTAGAAGTACAAATTGTTCATTCTGCTCTCAAAAACCGTGCTAATTAGCTGGGACGACAAGGCGGGGAGACAGGCTGCACCTGTGCGCGTTCATGGGGCGGACGCTCGTCCTTCGTGCCTTTGCAGGGCTCCTCTGCCAGGAATGTCTTTATTCTCTTTCCACCTGGTGGTCTGCCTCTCGTCAGGGTTAGTGTAAAAGTCACCCATTCCTCACAAATGTTTCTTTCTCCCTAAGAGCAGTTCCCTTCCCCCTGTTCTGGTCACACTGTACCCCTCTCATAACACCTCCTAGATTCCATTATAATCACTCGTCTCGATTGTTAAGTCCTCAGAGACTGCTCCTTGATTTGAGAGCAGTCATTCTGCATTCTAAGCACAGGAACAATTTTGGAAACATTGGGAAAATGCAGATTCCTGGGCCCCACCCTGAGATTTCATAGTAATTCTGGGGTGAGGCCCAGGGATCTGTAATTTTAGGACACTCCTAGTAGACATCCAGGGATGGCCTTCTTGTTCTGATTCCACATGGAAGGAACTTGGAAGTCACCACTCTGACTTAACAACCAATAAAAAGCTGAAAGGCTGAAAACTACATCGGCAGGGAATTAATGCACCATAAAAACAATACCTGTCTGACTCATTATGGGCTTACATTGAATGAAACCCTCCCTGCCCTGCCTTGCCCTGCCCTGCCCCCACCTCTTCCAGATTCTCCACTAACCAAGTCATGGTGTTTCCCATTCTGTATTTGTGCAGTTAGTTTAGGAAATCAAAGTCAGGCTCTCCTCAGCGTGTTTGAATTAATCCATATTTTAGCCAAACGAGCCTCTCGGGATCTCACTTCTGCCACCTAATATTTTCTCTGTTCTTCTTAGACTGATGTTAACAGCGTCTTTGACACACATATGCTTGTGCCCAGGCATGATTCCCCGATCACCCAGTGGCCCTTTATTCAATGTGGCAGAACTACCTCTCCTTTGGATAAGGGAGTGCGGATGGCACGGCTACAGTTCGCGGTGGGATTGGTGGTTGGCTTCCTGGTTACAGCTTTCATTCCAACACTGGGTGGCACCCTCGCCTCGGACTTCTTCTTTAGTCACGTGTTCCCCCACCAGTCAGCAAATGTGAGTGGAGGTGGCGGCTCCTCCCTGCTGGATTGTTCTCTTTTTCTTCCTTTGGCCTCCTCCCCACGCCCTTAATCTATAGAGCACGCGCGTCAGCCTCCTGGAATTCAGGGCTCAGAGCGGACTCAGGGTTGTGTCCTTGTAGCACATTTCTGAGGCCAGTTTCAGTTTCCAGTGAGTCAATCGATCCTTATGTGTCTCCCGTGGGAAGTGCAACACCACTGTATCAGAAAAGACAGCCAGCCAGTGTTTCCTGACGCATTCTGTGCACATTTTTACTTACTGACTTGCATCCCTCATTCCCTGTCCACCTCAGAACAGTGAACATTTCTTTTCCCCTCTCTCAGCTGACACCCTTCAAATGCTTGGAGACACCTCTCATATCCTGCTTGAGTCACCGTTTGGCACAGTGTTCTGTCTTTGGTTTTTTATTGCCTCTGCTCATAGACCGAACCTCCTACGCTTTTATAGACTGAAATTTGCCTTTTCCAGGGAAAAGGGGATAGAAATGGCAGAGTCTTCCATGAGGGGACCTAGAGGTGGATTTAGGATAAAATGAATGAGACTTCGTTGTGCCCCACTGATGCAGGCCCCTTCCAAGACCCTATTACATAATTTGTACTTGCCATTTTGTATTATTTTTCTAAAGGAAGGCCTCCAAAATTGTATTATTTTAGGCCTCCCCAAAGCCTGAATCTACCCCTTAGGAGGCTGTGCATTTTGTGTGTGTGCTTGGCTGGCTGGCTGGCTACTAATGGTGACCAATCTTGAGAACTGTACCCTCCACCCCTCACCCCCACCCCAAGGATCCTGGGCCACAACATCTATTTCCTCTTTGACAAAACATGAGTTTCTCTGCCTGGCCACAAAAATCAGAGCCCAGCATCCCACTCACTTCCTTTCATTGTAATTTAGGCATGCTAATATATTTTTTTCTTCTCTTTCCTCTCTTAGAACAGAAGAAGTAATTGCTAGTCAATGCAACATAAATATAATTAGGCTCAGCTCAGAAGCTCATGACTCAGCACAGACACGAAGATCCCACAACTCAAAACAGTATTTAACTTCTGTAGGTTGGACTGTTACCATCTCAGGATGATCCCCACAGGGATAGACACGCAGCTCAACGTTGATGACATCACAAAGCCAAGGGCTGGGACCCACCTATCTTTGCTAAGGTTCTCAGTCACCGTTCCCTGCACTCTACAAAACCAAATTTCATAGATATCCATAAAGAGAAACAATATGGTCTTGGGACACCCACACATACTTTGCAAACAGGAATTCAATGTATTGTTTTTTTAAGTGCACTGTAGATAAGACTCGATTAAAACAATGGGTAAGAATGCT
The DNA here is from genome assembly GCA_007922815.1 of Macrotus californicus. NCBI lineage: Eukaryota > Metazoa > Chordata > Mammalia > Chiroptera > Phyllostomidae > Macrotus > Macrotus californicus. The sequence goes on from VMDR010001782.1 coordinate 69,011, forward strand.
GAGCCAGAAAAGACTGTATAGCACACAACTTCCCTAATGTCAAAGCCTGGGGCTGAGGGATCCAGCGGGTTTTTTTTTTCCCACATATCAATACTGGCATCTTCTCCCAAGAAAGGTTCACTTGACCTCCTGGACAGACGTTCTCTGTCCTTCTCGCAGGAGTCAGATTTCTGACCCATGTCCCATGTCCTTCCTGTTACTTGGTAGATAAAAAGCTGGAGTGGAGTGTAAATGTGTGCGCTTTCACCGGCTCTGATCTACACGCCTCTGCTCTCTGCTCCTGCATGCTCTACTGTGTGCCTCTCTCATGTAACTCATCACATGGTTTCCTTGTCTGTTATGCTCACTTGACTTTAAGTAGCTAGCTATAGCAGCGGCTATGTGTCATTCAGTGACCCTAAGGCCCAGCCATGTCTAACATACATGAATGAATGAAGTCTGTTAATGGAAACGAGTCTCATGCATACAGTTAGGGGGCATATCAGGTATAGATAAAATGTGAATAAAGAAAAGTGTCCCAAAAGCCACACATATTGCTAAAGGAGACACAAATCCCTGATTCACATGCACAATAGCAGTGAGAAGCTAAAAGGAGGGTCGGCAGGTTCCCCAGATACAGCCTCTGCCTTTCTGCACAGAGGCATCCCTGGGCGTCATCACACAGATGCTCTGCCAATACATTTCCTCCTACCTGTGGAAACAACCCTGCTTTCTGGTGACTACAGCCCAGAAAACAGCAATGATCTCATGGGCGAGCATTATCTTTAGTTCACAGAGACCAGGGCACAAACACATTGCTCAAAAGCCAGTGGCCAATTGGAAATGTTTTGTTCTTTCCCAAGCTCAGTGATTCCCTACGGATTAGAGCACTTCTGGGTGATGTATCTTGAACCATCTGAGATTTTGCAGCTCTAATTATTATTATTTTTTACTTCAATGCCTCATATTTGACTCATTCACTGATGAAGATAACAGAAGGTCTTCATACTGGACATTTTGACCCTGGAAGGGAAGGGTAATGCCACCACAATGCCCATTAATGTCACGGTTGGGCTTCCCAGCTTCAGGTTAATCTCAACTGCTCACAGAATAAAAACGACCCCTGTCTTCTTAACATGGGTCCCAAGTTCTGGGAACACCTCTCATGTTCAGTGGGAAGGAGCAAAGAAAAGCATTTTAAGGCCTCTCCTCTCTGTCGCCTTTCCCTTTCCGCTTTTAATGTAATTGTTTGAGGACTTCAGCTCTAGCAGTCATTTCCAGGAGAGGAAGCTGCCTTTCTTCAATGTCCCAAGCAGCTGGAGTGAATCAGAGGGTCAGCCACTTGTGTACATCCTGTGGGGCAATCGCTCACGCGCGGGTGACAGAACCCTCGGGGTCTGTTGGGACTGCGGGCTCTTGGGGACCGGGACGGGGCAAGACTGGGGTGCCTAACTCAAGTGGCCTCTTGAGGGGTGCTTAGAGCGCGGCCGCCGGCAGGCATGGCTGGGCCGCCCCATTTTTACTTCTTGTGCGCCGCCCTCATCCCTTCTTTCCCTGCTCTCCCCTCCTCCCCCTCGGCGGTCAGGGTGCAGAGCCCAGCCAAGTCCCCGCCGGCTCCCTTCCGCGCCCCTCCTTGGATGAGTAACAACCAGCACGCGGTTTACTACGGCGCCCGGATCGCGTAGCAACGGGCGCGCGTTACCCTGGCGACGCGCAGGGAGAGTGTTTTGAACTGTTTGGCTAGGCCTCGCCCAAGCCGCCCAGCGCCAGCACATCCCCAGCGTGGTGGGGCGGGGAGCTGGGGTCCTTTCTTCCTCTCGGCCCTCCTGCGTCCAATGGAAACCACGTCCCGGGGCCCCTCCAGAGAAAATCTGCGAGATCCCGTTGGGGAGAGGACGCTCCGTGGGGCGGAAGAACGCGATCGGGCGTGGCCGAGGGCGCCGCCAAGCGGGCGCCGAGCGCGAGGCCTGGCGGAGGGAGTGCTGAGCCTGGGCGGTGGATAAATTACTCACTCCCAGGCCTGTAAGGCCAGGGTTAGGAGGTGGCAGGGTGACAGGGAACCCAATGCCAGGCGTTTCCCTGCTCCTACCGTTCCCCCAAAGGCACAGGTCTCTGGCTCCTGTTCTAAAACAAGGCTGTCTTTGCCTCGTTTCGTGGATCTAACAGGTGAAATTTGGGGACCACGAATCCCTAGAAGGGTCTGAGTTCTAGTCACTTTTCGCATTAAGGTACTGTGTCCTGGGAAGTAAATTAGAAGAACGTAAATTACGTGTTGGGGAAGGAAACCACACGGTGTACCAGACACCTCGCTAGGCTGTTCCCAAGCATCTCGTTTAATCCGCACAACCAGCCTGAAGGACAGGGGTGGCCACTCTCGTCCTAGACCAGAGGAATCAGATTCAGAGCATTTGACTAGCTCAGACCACAACACAAGTGTGGAGTCAATATGCAAAACTGCCTGACTCACCGCAGGCTGCCTTGGTGAAGGCACAGTCGCACCATATCAAACGGTTCACTTTGCAGGCCAGATTAGGGAAACTCACACAGAATGAGGCAATGGATTAGTGTACTTTATACTTCACAGGAAGACTGATAACAGACTCTCCCATATTGCCTCTGTGCTCCTTCTCATAAACCAATAGTAAATCAAATAAAATTTACTCTGGCTGGCTTTTTCTGTAATTTCTATCCACTTTTGAGGATTCTTCTATTGATGAGCTGTTTATTCACTTTGGGCTGTTTCTGAGCTCAGGAGCCGTCTGAGCCCAGACTCTGATGGCTCTTTAGAATCACTAGCTCTGCTCTGTGGCCCCTAAAGTGTCTCTTTCTTAGGTCCTGTCTTATCCTTTCTTCTGAGATCCCTAACTTCCAACCCATGAAGAGCATACCACTTTGAGTGTTCTGTGTGTGTGTGTGTGTTTGGCTAATTGTAAGCTTCATTTTTCTCTCTTGAGAAAGGCAAGATATATAGTATGAAAGCTTTTGCTTTCTTAGGAATCCTTTGAGCTGAAGGTTGGCAGTTCCCAAGTTTTCCAAATGGGAGGCAAGTCTCTTCCAGATGTGGATTTTACCCTAAAGAAGCCAAGACATCTTTGCTGGCCGTGGGGGGAAGGATCTCTGCAGATTCAGATTCTCTGAGACCAAAAGAGCCTAAGGTCATGCTCTTCTTCTTAGTTCCAGCAGATTCCAGGCCAGAGCTGGCTTCCAGCAGGACCGTGGGGCTGCCTCACCATTCTCTGGCAGAGAGCCTAATATCTATGTACTCCTTTAGTTCAATAGACTGATACACATCTCTTTTGTTGTCGCAACTATTGGACCTTTTAGCAGGGGCTGAATTTTGGAAACATGAATCATGCAGATGGAGGGGAAGAAAGAAAAGCTAGGGGCCCCGAGAAGCCCTGGGAGCAGAGAGGAAAAGTAAGATGAAAAGGCAAAGGAAGAAGAATGGAAACTTTAATGGAAGAAGATGGAAAAGATGAGCTACTCGCGAGACTTCAGAAATAAAGATACCTACCTTCTGGGTGAGACAAACATTTTGAGTCAGTTGCTTGTTCACTTTTGAAGTTCTGAGTCAAAGATGTTTCAGTTTCTCTTCTGCTCTGTTTTAACTGGTGTGTGGAATGAGTATCTAGTGTGAAGATGAATCAGGCCCCCTCTTGCCTGCAGAGGGGTGAGGTGGTATGAGGTGGTTTGAGAGGATGGAAAGGATGTCCTACAGCTAGGACACCAGTCAGGGTGGGGCTGGCTGACATACAAGAGTTTCTCTGTGACATCATAGTGATAGGCAGGGGTTGCCCTGCTGCTTCCCCTACCTGCCCCTCCCCCAACCCCCAGAGAGACAGGGGCCGCTCTAGGGTACCTACCAGAGGCCTGACTGTCTTCTGAGCCATCTAGCTCAGTGCTTCTATGACTGTGCATAAGAATCACCTGGGGGCAGGGTTGGTCTTTGTAAACTAGCAGATTCTGAAGGTCCAGGACGGCTCTCTCACGATGCTGACCAGACCACACTGACCTGTAAGGTTCCAGACCCATGCTGTAAAATTATGAAGTTGAGTTCAACAGAAAAATATTTTCCACTGCTTTCACTTTTAAAATTGAAATAAGATAAAATAAAGAGAACTTCAGTTTCTCAGAGACCCCAGCCACATTATAAGGGCTCAAGAGCCACGTGTGGCTAGTAGCTACTGTATTGGATGGAGCACAGTTCTAGACCATTCCCTGAAAAGGTAATGATGTGCAGAAATTACCATTCTCAAGGACTAGTATCTGGAAACCTAGTAGATGTTCAGTACTTTTAGTGAGAACATAATGAGGATTTGGGAGTCATTAACACTGAGACATAACTCTGAGGTTTGAGGAGGGGTTGGTGGCTTCCTCACTCTTGCAGCTAAGAGTCTGCCCTGTGAGACATGTCACACTCAGTCTACATCCGGGATTTTACCTGGGTGCCCCTCCCTGGGACTCCTTTCTCTCTGTTGTGACCCCACCTAAGCCCCCCACAATTTAGGGGCACACGATTCCAATCTCCATCCAGACAAAAGTCTTCCCTTGGAATTCTAGCCCCCCTTCCTCCCCCTTTCCTCTGAGCTCGCACAGCTTGTGTGGTCTGGCTCTGCAATGAGACCTTGTGTTTACCTGGGGTCTTGAACGGCTTGCCTCGCTTTAGGTGTGTTCGTCTGCTTTTCTCATGAAATTCTAAGCTGCCCGAGGACAGAACCTACTTTCTTACTTCTATAGTGCTCGTTATGGTGTGGAGGGCATCATAGCTGCTCAATAAATAGTATTTTATTTAATGAGCTAAGATGTATTTACGATTTAAGCAAAAGGAGTAACATGTCTGGTTCTTGGCATGTCTCAATTTGATCAACGTGTCAGTTTTCCGTAAGTTAATTTATAAATTTAATGGAACCCTGATACCTGTGAACATTTTAAAAGAACAAGTTAATGTTAGAGTTCATGTGCAAAAACAAGTGCACAAGACTAGCTAGGAAACCACTAGAAAGAAAGAGCACTGAGTGGGAACTAGCCCTAACATGTACGAAGGTGTGCTATAAAATTCAGGGCAGGCAGTTCATAAAAGAAGAGATATGTAAATGACCCTAATTACATGAAGGATGTTCACCTTCATTTATAGTAGGATTAAGGCAAGTTAAAACTACAATGAGATGTCATCTCTTGTTTGTCAGACTGGCAACATTAAAAAGCTTGACAATGTACTCTGTTGATGAGGCTGGGTGGAAACAGGCACTTTCATTCATTGCTGATGGGCAGCCAAATGGTATTGTCTCCATGTTGGAGAATTTGGCAATATTTAACAAAACCATGTGTGCACTTATCTCTAGCCCACAGAAATCCTACTTCTGGGAATTTACCCTGAAGATGCACCCCCCCCAAATGTGAAAATCTATATGCACAAAGTTTGCTTTATAGCATTATTTGTAGTTGCAAAATATTGGAAACCTCCTAAATCCCCAAGCAGAGGCAATTGGTTGAATATAAGACGGTCAGTGCCCACAGTGGAGTACTGTGTAGCTGTATAAAAAAACCCCAACTCAAAATGAGAGAAATTTCTCTAAACTGGTATAGTACGATTTCTAGGAAATAGCAACTAAAAAAATGGAAAGTGCGAAAGAGAATATATAGTATATATTTTTTTTTGTAAGAAAGCAGGGGAAATAAAACATACATATGTCTGTCTATTTTTACCAAAAGAAACACAGGAAAGATAAACTAGAAAACAGCGAAGTTGATCACTTACTGGAGTGAGGAGATGAAAGTGAGTCAGAGGGAGTGACTCTTCCCTGAAAACAATATATATTTTTTGTATCATTATGACTTTTGGAAGCATGTTAATGTTCTACATTTTCAAAAATAAAATTGAAGCAAGATGAGAAGAGAAAGAAAAACCTAAAACTGAAAACAAATGAACCCAATTATATTTCAAATAAATACTACAACCACACTGAAGAGGAAAAAGCAAAAGAAAGAGCAAATCCAAGGAACTTATCGGCAGTGTTTTGACGATTTACCCTCCGCCCTGGGTGAGGTTCAATGGGGAGAATTGAAACCAGCTCCTGAATTCTTTTTAGGGTATGTAACTTATTCATCTTGTGGTGAGATGCGTTAGGCAATTGTGAAATTATTTTAGATGCATTGTGGCATTGGGCAGATGAAAAAGTGTATTTGTGCTGTTGGAGCTAGAATTGTCACATGGAAAGGGGACACCAACATCTGGATGGGCTAGGGCAAGAAGGAATCCCATGAGGTGGGTGGGGTAGACTGGAATTGGAGGTCTTGGTGTGATTTTTATATATGTCTATATGCACACATGTATGCATATATGCACATACATATGCATTCATAAATATATAGAAATCCACATATATTTGTGTGTATATACCTATATGCAAATATATGTGTATTATATTTGCATATATATGTAAATCTAGGTATGTTTTTTCTAGTTTTGTCTACTGAAAGGCATGTCCTCTCTGAGCCTTATTGCTTTTAATTTATAACCTAGAAAAATTGAATAAGGGGGGATTCTGTGAGTAAAGGAACAAAGGTCTCAGCAGCCTTTCCTACATCTAATCCATGAAGGTCGTAGTCCCCAGCCTTGCCTGCTTTCCCTGGGCCCTTCAGACTCACAGGCACAACCTGGCCCCAGGTGACTATATGAATAATTCTACCCCTCGGCTTTTTCCTGTTTATATAATTGTTTGGCTGAGAATGGATCCAATTCAGGGTTTTTTTTTAAACTATCCAATTGCATGTATGATTAATCATACTCTTCTTAATTAAATTCAATGTACATAAACTCCTCATTAGTAGTAGTAAGATTAATGTAATAATATTATGTTATTAGTAATTATGTAGTGTAATATAACATTGGCTAGCTAACAATTATTGACTACTTACAACGCACTAGCTGTAGGCTTTTTTTGTTCATTGTCTCATTTACTCCCCATAATGCAGTCAAGTAAGCTTATTAATGTTGTCTTACCCATGAGGAACCTGAGGACAGGACTGTACAGATCATGCTGTGGCTTTCTGATAACTTACAGCAGAACTGCAATTCTCAGAGCTCTGTGCAAGCAGGAGTGTCAGGGCCTGGACACACACTTTGCCCAACTTACTAGGGTGAGTAAAAACAGGGCAGAAGTTCAGAGAAGGTGAATCTCCAAGGACGCAACTTGAGAGTGGGCAGGGCTTGTGGAGAGCGATCCCCGCAGAGTCTGGTGTCTGCTGAGTCATCAGTGATTCTAACATAAGTGCTGGTTTTAAGTGGGTAAGTATTCAAGGGAGCCTTCTCAAGGTTCCAACCATCTCTGGCATGATGTGGCTTTTGAGAGAGTCCAGGACAGGAGTTTTCTTAAATGTAGGTCATTTCCAGCTTGGCTGTGAAGTTTCTAAACCATCTGCATCCATTCTCTATTGCATAAAGGGTAGACTTTTAGTGCCTGGATGCCATGCTGCACGTGTAGCAGAGAACAATTTAAACATACATGGATTGCACTCCTTGCTTATACTTCATTCTCAAGGCTAATTACAGCATTCTGGCTTTCCCTCTTGAAGTGAGTAGTTTCTTGTTCCCCAGAAAGATGATGGGATGGAGGTAAATAGAATGGAGTTGCAGGGTTAGTGCCCAACCTCCTAGGTAAGTCACTGAAACTTTGGATAAATCTGTTTCCTCATCTTTAAAATGGGGTTAATAAAACATTTCTATGTCATGAGGATGACATGAAGCTTTAAAGAGCTTTGAATTTAGGCAGATCTTGGTTCAAACCTTTTTCTATTTATAAGCTATATGACTTAGAGCAAGTTTATTAAAAATCTCTCTTGACCTTGAGACTATTTTGTAACTGCCAATTTGTACTTCTTAATCCCTTTACCGATTTCACCCAGTTCCCCATCCCCTCTCCTATCTGGTAACCATCAGTTTGTTCTCTGTACCTGTGAGTTTGTTTCTGTTTTGTTTGTTCATTTGTTTTATTCTTTAGACTCCACATATACATGAAATTGTAAAGTACAGCATGGGAAATACAGTCAATAATATTGTAGTAACTCTATGTGGTGTCAGGTGGGTACTCGACTTATCCGAGGGATCACCTTGTGCGTCATGTACGTGCCGCACACCTGAAACTAATACGATACTGAATGTCAACTGTAACTGACAAAACTCTCTAGTCCTCATTTTCCATATCTGAAGAGTGAAGATAATAACAGATACTTCATAGCCTCTTAGAGGAAGTTAAATGAGATTACAGATATAAAGCATTTATTAGTGTGGGCATCATTATTAATAGTCACAATCAACATAAAAAGGAATTAAAATGTGAAAAGGAATTGTGCAGTGTATTAGTTGTAGTTGTAATAAATGCAAAGCTTGCAGAATCTAAGCTTGCCTTTGAAAATATGCAAATGCTTTAATTTACTAAGGACAGTGAGCAAGGCAAACATTCTTGTTCAAGCAATTATTTTAGACGTAAAATTATGGCAAAACCCTAATGATTTTTTCCCCACTTGAGACATTATCCACTTATAATTAGATTTCATGTACTCCTGTTAATCCCAGTGTTTTGTGAAGTATTTTATCTCACGTGTAACTTGATATACATCTGTTCCTACTTCCTCTTCAGACTGTAAATTCCTTGAGAATAAAGCCAGCATTTCTTCTGTGGCCATAAAGCCCTGTAGGATTGCGTAGGTGTTCAATACATTAAGCTCTAATCGGTGTGGGAGTGTGGCAGGGATTGTTGTTAACTTTTCCACCCAGTGTGATTCTGGGGCGTTGTGGAGAGTGGAGAGTGAGCAGGGGAGAGGCTCATGCTTTGCCAGGGACCCGGAGCCTCTTACACAGGAAAGCACACACACTTCCCTGGGGTTGACCCTGCAGTGCCGTGAGTGAAAGATTCTGTAGCAAAGCAGAGATGTCAGGTTATGCCTCCTTTCTTTCTTTTTTGAGATGCTGCCTTTCATTAATTTAGACACCAGAGCCTACGCTCTGGTGCTCTCTAGCTGTGGGAGCTCGACTATATCATTAGGTTACTTTGAGCCTCAATTTTCTTGTTTTTAAAACAGGGTTGATAACATCAGTTTTATTTACTTTGCGGGGCTGTCATAAGCATTCGATAAGATAGCATACATAAAAGGTATGTACACTGTAAAGGCTGGTACACAGACATTAATCTACATAGGTACTATATTATGATGTCACCCCCCACCCCCCTGCCCCAGGGTCTGGGTCTTTATTGGTGGCTTTTTCCCCAGAGATGACAATCAGCTACATTCAAAGCATCACACATACGCCTCTTTGGCTGCCAGGAGGCATCGCTGATCAGGGCACTTTAGGGGATGCACCCCCGCAGTGGCCCTCTTTCTCTGGCTCACAGACTGTGCTGTCCATGGTTCCAACAGACCCAAACCTGGCTCTCCAGGAGCAAAAGAGGGTGTGCTGCAATATATTCTTCCCGCCCTGATGCTCATGTTTGCACTGACTAGTCACTGCTTGGTCCAGAGACCCCTGTGGCTGCTGGCAGGTGTTTAGGTAGCAACTGGCTGTGTTTAGGGTATGGCTGGAGACCCCCAAATAGAAATTCCCTGTGGGAAGGTGACCAGTTCCCAGATGTTTTGGTTCCTGGTGCATTAAGGGTCTTTTACCCTGATGCCTTCCCATTCCACATTTTTCCAATTTTTTCCTTCTACATTCTTTGCTTTAATCCATGGTGCTGGATGACTCACTTGCATACCTGGTCCTTGGAGCTTGGAGCTTGACCTGGCTAATGACAAAATCAGTTGCTTATGCTGCATAAATCTATCTGTGCCTCTTCAGGTCCCTCAGGAGAAGGGACACTGTCACCATTACAACATATTTGGGGGGGAGATTTCCAGAAGAGATGGCTATCTGAGGTTGCTTTTGTCCCTGCATTGGTAATCGTAAGGCAGGGAGTAAGACAAAGGTAATTGATCCCCTGGGAAAGTGTAGACCTTCCCTGCACTCATCTGCTCAACACCTTTTTGCAAACACTGGAAGACATTCATGGGCAAATTCTCTTCCTGCTACTCTCTGTTGCGTTACTTGACCCAGAGGAAGATGTTCCAGGGCAATTATGTGCTCCTTTAGACTTTAATCACAGAATCCCTGAAGTTCAGAATTGGAAGGGGCCTTGAAAACACCTCTCCTAAACGTTTCATGGGGAACCGTGGGGACACTGGGACTCAAAGAGGTGAGGTAATTTAAAGTCCCAGAGCCAAGGAGAGGATGTGGTGACTTCGAGCCAACAGCTCTCTGTTCTCTCACACTGAACGGGGCTGAAATTCTTCTTCAAAATAATCATCACAAACCAGAAGGGAACTTGAGAGAGCATCTGCTCTAGTCCTTTGATTGGGACAGCATCGACCTGGTACCCAGGCTGCCTGAGGGCCTATTCACTTCATCTTCCTATATGACTTTCTTTTACTGAGGTCTCTTGTAAGTCTCTCCATGAACTGTAATTAAAAACGGCTTTTACAGTCAAGACTCAACTACATCATGAGGGCTCACATAACCCATGCAAGGGGCATTCTTGGAGCACCTGGCTCAGGTAATTAGGAAGACTGCCCCTGAGCCCCACAAGACACTTCCTATATAAGGCCACCACACCAAGACTGGGAGGCATAGCAGGTCTACCCAATGCATGGAAACAAATACAGGGTGACAGCCAACATGAAGAGACAAAGACACATGCCTCAAATAAAAGAACAGAAGAAATCTCCCAAAAAAGAACTAAATGAAGTGGAGGCAAGCAGTCTACCAGATACAGAGTTCAACACAATGGTTATGAGGATGCTCAAGGAACTTAGGGGAAGAATGGATGAACTCAGAGAACTTAAAGAGATAATAGATATAGAAAAGGACATAGAAACCATAAAAAAGAGCCAGTCAGAAATGGAGAATACAACATCTGAAACGGGGGAGGAATCAACAGCAGGTTGGATGAAACACAGGATCCAATCAGCAATTTGGAGGACAAGGTGGCTGAAAACACCCAATCAGAGCAGCAAAAAGAAAAAAGAATGAAAAAAAAAAGACTATTTTAGCTCCTGGGCTTGTGATGCATTTTCTTTAAAACAAAACAAAACAAAACAAAAAGCACAAAGCCAAACAAGGCAGTGTTGCAATGTGGAGAGACAGCTGCATCTCTGAGTGCTGGTTTCCCCTGGCACACGGGGACCCCAGGCCTGGCCCTGCTCGTCCGTTCTGCCCTTCTCTCCCATTTGTTTTGAACTTAGATGCTTTCACTAAGTTCCCTTGGCCCCAAAGAACACCCTGTTCAGAGAGCTTACACTTCTCCACCCTGCCTGCTGCATTGCTGTGGAATTCCAAGTCAAACAGCGCTTTCCTGCCTTTTCCATTTGGCATAACATTCTCGGGCTTGTTTCCTCTGCTGGCGTGGGGCTCCAGAGACAGGAGAAGGGAGCAAGCCTGGGAAAAAACAGGCTCGACACCACAATGGAAATGATGGAAAAGTAGGTCGAAAGTATAATTCCTGTAGTGACAAGTCAAATTAATAGGACTTTTCTCTTGAAAATCTTGCAGATTTAAAAACATCCTTAGAAATGTTTGGAAACCTACACAAGTTACCCAGGAGCTCAGGGGCTGCATTTCCTCTTTCTGGTGACCAGTGATTTAGATCCAAATTAGGACTCTTGAGAGTGAAAGGATGTGTTACTAACAAGGATGCCAGCGGTCTTTGAGTCTGAATTTAAAGACCATTACTAAGACCAAGCAGTCCATTTGTCTTTGGACAGCTCTGAGCATTAGCTAAAAGGAGCTTCTTTACCTTTGTGGGAACTCTCCCCTTGGGGTCATCAGGCAAAGCCTCAGCGCTCTTCCCATGAGAACTGACCGATCAGATACTTAAGGCTAGTTCTCCCATCCTCTGAGTCTTTTCTTCCCCCGGCTAAATATCTCTAGTTTCTTTAGCACTTCCTTATTTGGGGTAGTCTCCTGTCTTTCATCATCCTGGCTGCTCTTCTGAATAAACTCCACTTTGTAGCTGAACTTGGATGCTGAGAGTGAACTTCAGTCTTTCCTCCGTCTCTAGTTATTAGTTGTTTCAGCCTGACCTGACACACAGCTTCGTAGCAGACTTGAGGAGCAGACACTCAACAGGTACCCCTTTATTTTCTTGAGCTTCCTTCCACATACTTTTTTGTGCACAGTGGACAGATTGACGTTCATCAGTGAAGAGACCAGAGGTAGAAGGGGAGGAACAAGGGCAGAAAGTTGGGGCTCTAGTCCCACTGGAGTTGGTCAAGCCTTTTATGGAATGAACAGGATTAAGCAGCTTTGTCTGTCTTTCTGTCAAGAATTTAGTTCCCAGAATCAAACCACTTGGATTCAAATTCTGTCTTATAATACTTACATTTACCTATTTTAAAACATTTTATTTTTCGATTACAGCTGACAATATTATATTAGGGTCAGGTGTAAGATGTTTACATTTGAGCAAGTTCATCTTTCTGGGCCTAGAATCCTCACCTGGAAAACATAAAATCATACTGTTGTTGTCAGGATTAAATGAAAGGCTCTGAGCACAGCATTCAGTGACAAGCTCTCACCTATGCCATTATCGTTAGGAGTGTTATTACTCTCTCTGCTCTCCTCTTTTCTCAGCGCTCTTGGTCACTCCTGGGGAGGTTTTCTGAAGCAGCAAAAACTGCTTGTCACCTGAGAGCTTCAGGCTGAAAACTCACCTTCTGCCCCCTTAATTGTAGGTGTCTCTGTGGGAGGATAATAACACCAAAAGCCTGTCATTAATCCCTTGCAGCCTCCTGGGGCCTTTCATCCTAAAGGATTCCAAGGCCCTTGAATAAAAGAAGCAAAAACACTCATTAAAACATTAACATTTGTGTGGCAGGTACAACAAGTTCTTTGGATATAGCACCTCATAAAATTGCAGGTTGGTTATTGGAAGTCTTGCTTTTAAGAGGTTAGTTTATTCCAAGTAATCTTTAAATTTTAGTGACTTAAATTCAGAGCTTAACCCAGAGTCTTCTTTCCATCCTTTCTTTCCTTCCTCTCTGCCAAACCAGAGAGGAGGGCTCTGAGTACCCCCTCCAGCCCCGGCAAGGGGCAGGAGGGCTGTGGGATGAAGAGGAAGATTCCTGCAAAATAACCTCACAAACAGCAAAGACAACTGAGCCTTTCATCTTAAGACCTCAAAGCTATTTATACTTGACATATCTGATATCTGCTGTCAGGAGTAATTGTACTTAATTTATAGAGAGAGTATTTTGACTTGCCCAAGGTTAGAATTTCACCTTAGGTATAAACACCAACAATAATAAAATATCGGTTTGGAGATCAGTTCCATTGTTTCTGATTTTTAATTAACTCTGGATGGTTCATCAATCAAAGATGTGCCTGAGGTCTGCCCTGGTCCCAGTTCTGGGAGGCAGGGTTGGCCTGGCTGTCCGCGCCCACCAATCGCACACTGGGTGGTTTGGAGGCTGTCATGCGCACAAACAACCGCGAAGGGCGAGGGCTGGCATTCAGTCACATTGCACACCCCTCCTGCTCCAGTGGAAGAAAGAGATGGCAAACTCCCCTTTCCTCATGGCCCATGTGAATACTTTCAATAGGGTGTTCGTTTGCCTGGCCATAACCTGGACCTGTAAAATCAGGACCTATGAATCTGTGCGGATCTCTTCACAACACAGCCTTTTAAAGATGTGTTTCCATGTCCAGTGGCAACAGATGCCTGGGCTTTGCTCTTGGCCTCTGCTCCACACGTGATTGGCTAGGACAGAGGCAGCGTTTAATTAACTGGCTGTAGTGTCTCACTGTCACTGCCCTCTTGGGTTTGGTGGTACATTTTTATCCCTAATTTCTGGGGTTTTTTGTTTGTTTGTTTGTTTTTGAGAGGGAAAGAGAGAAGTGAAATCAACATTCAGTGAATGCTTATAATGGATCAGAGACGTTACATACATGATTTCACTTAATTTCCCAAGTTGTCATGTTACAAGAAAGCCCTGTTTTTGGAAAATCCAAGTGAAGAGACATGGTGGGTGATAGGTACTTTGGTCCAGAACCTAGGAGACTTTGGGGGAGTACAGATCCTCATTTGCAGGTTTGTGAAATGTTAGATTTATGTTACTTTGTGGACTATCATACTCAATGACAGTAGCATTTTGGATATGTGCTGGTGACTCTGTAGAAACAATTTCGTATCTTAGCATAACTCATTGAGAGAACATTCTCAACTCGTAGTTAACCATGTGTCTGAAATGCATAGCTGTAGATTATGAGGCCACGGCCAAGGCACTGCTACCCATCTTGCAGGACAAGTATCTTGGGGGAAATAAACTGCCTGGACACCTCACACATGTATAATGATGGCAACAGCATAATAACTATTTGTGGTGTTATGTGTATCATTACAGTATTATTTATAGCTTACTTTTGGTTCTTACTGCTTCAGTTTTGCTTTTGCTCATTGGAGTTATTGCTTGCTGACCATAATAGCTCACAACTTACTTCTATTAACATCTTTTTGGAATGGATGACATGCTTTGTGACTCAAAAGTCTCAGGAGCAAGGTGAAGATGTGGCTTCTGAGGTTTGACCCTGACTGTTTTCTGTGGGTGGGCAGATGGCCTGTTCCACATGATTAGTTACCGAAAATAACTCATACAAATTATCAGTTTACTTTGCATATATAAATACTTAAGTCTGTGTTTAATAATTCACTCGATGCAAATATCCTATGAACATATTAATTGTTAAATCAGCCTTTCAGATGAGTTCGGTGGGAATGCCATCCCACAAAACACTTTTGCCAGCCTGCCCTCCACAGGCAATAAGGCCTGTATCACAGAGACAGCAAAGCTGATGAAGAACAATTAACATTCTTTCCTGTTGACTTTTCTTAACCTTCTCTTGGTAATAGGTGTGAAGGATGGTGACATCTGAGACTCAATCAATTTATGAGTGTGTAATGGGTATCTTTACCCTAAAAAGTATAGATGCCTGATCCAGAAGACGTTGGTGATATTATCTCTGTCTTCAAACACTAATAACCAAGTCAAGGAGCTAACACTAAACACTAAAGAAGTGACGATAAGACTTTTTGACAATGTGTATAAATTATGTGACTAACCTCTGTCCTGGGGTATTTGAAAAGGTCATCATGCAGACAAATGAACTGGGTCGTGAAGAAGGTGTAGAGTTTGTATGATTACTAATAATCATTTATAGTGGAGCACATTAACATTCGGAGCAAGCCCTTTTTGTGATTCCCATACCATCTCTATGAGATGGGTGGCAGAAGGAAAGAGTAGAATTTGTTGACTAAGTAAGCAAACTGGGTCTGATGATACCTGCATATGAAATAGGTTTCGTTATAGAAGAGGAGTCCTGAGTTTAGGAAACCCAGATTTTTTATAATGTCTTCTTGATTTTTGTCGCTAAGGGAGACTCTATTTCCCAAGGCAGTTTATTATACAAATGTTCTCAAAAAGAGAAATGTGAAACAGAGACTAGTGAGCACCTCTCTCATAAGACATGCAAACTTGTGGGAAACCCATGGAGAACTGCCTCCCAACAACTGCTCAAGACTACCCACCGGGTAACCCAGGGTTCGAATTAGGACTGGGACCAAAGTAGTCAGGATGAACGCAGTGATCTCACTGATTCCCTGTCCAAGACATCAGACTTAAATTTATCCCAATACCTGAGACCACCACTCATCCTATTTGAGTAGTTTTGCTGCTGGTCCGGCACCCCTCATCAATGTTTGGGCTCCTTCTTTGTCCTTTGGGGCCAATCTCCAATTTGTGCTTCATTCCTGTGATGTTTCTTGCCTTGTTCCTCAGGGCTGAAATGTCTGCCTTGGTCTTCTGCCCAGCTCCTAGTCCCAGGAATTCTACTGCCCAGGACATTCTTGGCCAGCATCATGCCTGGATCTTTGTGCTACTCTCCTTGGTCCAGTCGTCACGCTTGCAGGAGGAGCTCCTTGATGCTGACCTGCCCACCGAGACCTTTATCCTGTCTCTACTGTTTTAAGGTGGCTCCATAGGCCGAGTTGGACTTCAGGTACATACTGTTGTGTGCTTGTCTGACCCTGTTCAGTGTGCTTTGTTTCTGGGTCATTATTTGGTTTCACTCCAGTGGGAGAGGGAGGTAGTGATGGGAGACCGAGAATGAAAGTCATAAGCAGAGTGCTGTAGGAGGCCAGTGTGGTCAGAGCCAAGGGGAGCAGTGGCACAGAGAGACTCTGAATGCCATGCTAAAGGACACCAGTAGAACACAGCGACTGAATCACAGGGAATCACGAGATGTGGTAGTGTGCACAGATTGATTAAGAGAGCATGGGTTTTTGTTTTTTTTTTAAGATTTTATTTATTTATTTTTAGAGAGAGGAGGAGGGAGAAAGAGAGGGAGAGAAACACTGATGTGTTGGTGCCTCTCGCACTCTGCCAAATGGGACCTGGCCTGCAACCCAGGCATGTGCCCTGACTGGGAATGGAACTGGTGACCCTTTGGTTCACAGGTCAGTGCTCAACCCACTGAGCAACACCAGCCAGGTCGAGAGAGTGGGTTTTGGAACCAGACAGAACCGGGTTAGAATCCTGGATCTGCTACAGACTAGAGTATGACGTGGGAACTTTTGTTCTGTGTCTCAGTGTCTTGTCTGTGCATTAGTGGTGGTAATTCATAGCTCACGGGCTGTGGCAAGGACTGTTGTAATACAGATGCAGGTATATCCTACTGTTTGAAAGTTTGCGTTTCATCACATTGCTGTTACAGAAGACCTAGGGCTTTAGTATCTGTTTTCGCTAGCCAAAAGGGATCCAAAGGGGATTTTTGCCTTAAAGAAAAAGGGTGAAAAGAAAGAAGAGCATTCAGCTTCTGTTTTTCTG
The DNA here is from genome assembly GCA_007922815.1 of Macrotus californicus. Classification (NCBI taxonomy): domain Eukaryota; kingdom Metazoa; phylum Chordata; class Mammalia; order Chiroptera; family Phyllostomidae; genus Macrotus; species Macrotus californicus. Next base: position 85,895 of record VMDR010001782.1, read on the forward strand.
TCAGCTATTAGAGGCAGCAGGCACCCCAAGCAGCCAGAGTGGCCTCATCAGTCTCCCCAAGAAGCACACCCAGCATCTCAGCATCAAGCCACCTGAGCTTTGAACTGTGTCTGTGAGCATCTGGGCTTTACCTCCATTTATTCTGTGCATCCACTAGCAAGATGTGTCCCAAGGTGTCAGAAAAGCCTAACAGAGCTCATAAGGATGTTATGCTTATGAAAAACTGGATGTAATTAAACATATTTGGTATGTTATTTTTTTGGTCTAGGAACACCCCAAATTTTTCCCATATAAAATAATGGTAATTGCTTTGTCACTTCATGACATTTTGGCTTAAAAAGGCCTTCTCTTTCATATAGTGGGGGAAACCTGTACAACATCTAGTGCAGTGACTTCAAATTTTAAATGCCCCCTCAGAGGTAACTGTTATACATTTATCATTAGAGAATGTTAGACCTTAGAAGAGTTTATTTAATCTAACCCTCTTATTTTAGACATGAGAAAAAATGAGGCACAGAGTGGTCAGCAAAGTGATCTGTTTGCCCAAACCTTGCCAGCCAGTGTCAAAATCTTATTCACAGGACACATCATTTATTAAACAGGGCGTGATCATGTACAAGCAGCCATTTATTAGTGGGCGACTTTGTTGCAAACAGTCAGGAACATCCTCTGGGGACACAGATGATGGATTTAACACAGATGATGGGTTTAACCCGGTGCCCGGGAACTTTCTTTTTCAGCCATTGACTCTCTAGGTGTCAACCAATTAAGTGCTCCTGTGATGTAGCCAGCCTCCCAGCCCTTGAGCCCCACCACCTTCCCCGAGTTTTTCAAACCTGCCTCACTCTTTGCTGCCACTTAGAGCCACTTCATTCAGTTCATTTCTACTCTGCCTTCCCATTCTTACTCGGTGAAGTGCCCTTTTTCTCAGGGAAGTCTTTCCAGATGACCCCAGCAAGGCGAGGTTGCCAGTCAGATGCTCCTGTAATGCCCTGTGATTCTCTTCATAGTGTTCCTGATGACATAATAGAGTTCTCAGGACATCACCAACACCCATCTTTCCTGCTGGGTAATGTGAGGGCAGTGGTTAGTTGGCCTTATTCTTGGGAACATCCCCAGAGCCTGGCAGAGAGTAGATGCTTAGCGAATGTTGGTTAAATGATTCAGTAAGGTTTTCTAACTGCAATAGTTGTTTCAAAATTTTGGAGTTGCAACTTGGAATGTTAAAAATACTCTAAAAATGGGAAGATAGTAGACTCAGAAAAAAAAGTTCTTCCCAAGAAAGGCAATGAGAAAGGCGATACTGATATGTACAAGTGTATGTGATACCCTCCTATACTCACACACACAAGCACATTGCCTTGCTCTTATGTTTCTCATTTCTTCTTGTGGTGACAGTTCACCATGGATTTACCTGGCCCCAGGACTGGTGTTTGGAAACTGCTATGCTGAAAGTCATAGCCATTAATTAATGATAGCAGTTGCCATTGCTTCCCATCACTGAGGAAAGTAAATTTCAGAGTCCCACAGGTTTTCATGACAAGTGTACCAAATATACATCCATCTTTGATTTCCTCTTGGTCCATTTCTCACTCCTGCTTCTACTTTTTTTAAATGAAAACCCCACCTCATCACAGTGGCGTATCCAGTTCCCAGGGGAGGGCACACTGTCCAGACGAGGTGGCAGCACCTGCAGATGAGGGCTGTGCTCTGGGAAATGTCACTTAACCAGAGTGGAACCTGACCCCCTATAGTAGCTGAAATCCCTTTATGAATAATGGTGTCTTCAGATGGCAATTCGATGAGTTCATAGAGTGTTTGAGAAGATGTGGATTTTGCAATTTGAGAGGCATGGGTTTAGATCTCAGCTCCACCACCTCCTGTGTGACTTGGAACAAGTTTGTGGGCCTCAGTTCCCTCATCTGTAAAACAGGGATAACAACAGTATCTATTTCATAAGGATGTTGCAAGGATTAACAGATAATATAGCTCAGCAGAAGCGAGGCCGCATTTAGTGCTTCATAAATGCTGCTTGTGTTGATCATCGATGGTGCTCTGACATCCATGGTGTCCAAGAAGTTCTCTTGGACATAGTTCATGTGCCATTTTGTTCTCTTCTCCTTGCCTCATTGCCCTCTCCCAACCTGTGCCTCCCCATAATGTCACCACCATTCTCGTTTACTAAAACCAGAAACCCAAAGTACCATCCTCTTTTTCGTCTCCTCTAACATCTCAGTGGTCACTAAAGTCTAGCAGTTCTACAGGCTCAGTCTCCACCTCCTCCACTCTCACCCCTGCTATTCAGTCCAGAACAGCATCATTCCCCTCTTGGGTGATGGCCACAACCTCCAGGCTGGCTCCCATCCCCAATCTTTCATGAAAGCAGATCTGATCTCATGCACTTTCTTGCTTAAGATGATCTCTGTGTCTATACAGAATAAAGCCCAAAGTTCCTTGGAGTCAACTGTGGTTCTGCAAAGTCTGGCTTCTCTTCTCACTGCTCCTACTTCAATTCCCATGTTCCAGAGACACAACCCTGTGAACTTTCAACAGCTTTAAGAGGTTTCAGTCTCTCTATGTTAGACATGTTCACTTTCTGGTAATGCTGTTAATAATGATGATGATGATGATGATGATGATGATGATGATGAAGAAGAAGAAGAAGAGGATGTGATAATAAGAATAACAGCCACCATGTATTGGGAATTTCCAATACACTATTCTCGGTGCTCAGCACTCTACATTCAAACTCTGCGTTCCCCAGCCTTGGTCACTTGGTGAACTCATGCTGTGCAATTATGATCTTTTAAAATATATCTTTGTATTTATTCAAGTGAATGTTTCACTTGTAAACTGGAGGGCTTGACTTTGCCTGTGTCTCTTATCTACAGGGGAGTCTGCATTGGCATTTGTGGTAGCCAGTGCTGCAACTGGTATTCATTTTTTTCTCTTTTAAATAGGTCTTATTTTTTAGAGCAGTTTTATGTTCACAGCAAAATTGAGCAGAAAGCACAGAGAGTTCTTTTATACTTCCTAATTCCCTTTTACAGCCTCCTCCACGATCAACATCCCACACCAGGATGCTATATTTATTATAATTGATGGACCAACACTGCCACACCATTATTTCCCTGAGTCTATAGTTCACATTTTGGGTTTATTCTTGGTATTCATTCAATGAGTTTTGACAAATGTATAATGACATGTATCCATCATTGTAGAATCACTATATAGTTTTACTGCTCTCAAAATCCTTTGTGTTCTGCCTATTCATCCTTTCCTCCCACCAACCCTTGGCAACCATTGATCTATTTACTGTTCCACAGTTTTTCCTTTCCTGAATGTCATATAACTGGACTCATACAGTATATAGCATTTTCAGATTGGCTTCTTGCACTTAGTAATATGCATTTAAGTTTCCTCCATACCTTTTCATGGCTCAATAGCTCATTTTCTTTTTAGCAGTGAATAATATTTTATTATCTGGATATACCAGAGTTTATCTATTCACCCATTGAAGCACATTTTGGTTGCTTCCAAGTTTTGGCATTTATGAATAAAGCTGCTATAAGCATCCGTGAACAGGTTTCTTTGTAAACATGTATTTCTACCTCCTTTGGGTAAATACTAAGGAGCACGATTACTCAATCATTTGGTAAGAGTATGTTTAGTTTTGTAAGGAACTGCCAAACTGTCATCCAAAGTGGCTGAGGCATTCTGCATTCTTACCAGCAATGAATGAGAGTTTCCGTTGCTCCACATCCTCAACACCATTTGGTGTTGTCAGTGTTCTGAATTCGGGCCATTCTAATTGGTACATGGTGGTATTTCATTGTTGTTTTAATTTGCAATTCACTAATGACATACAATATTTAGCACCTTTTCAAATGCTTAATTCCCATCTGTATACAGTAAGTCCTCACTTAATGTCATTCATGGGTTCTTGGAAACTGCAGTTTTGCATGAAACTATGCATAATAAAACCAACTTTACAACTGGCTAATTAATATAAACAAGAGTTAAGTTCCTTCAGTATATTATTGATCACAAAAACATCACCAAACTTCTAAATGAAGACATAAAAATTTCTAATATTAAACACTGAAATAAATGTGAGCTATACATACATTTAGGGAAGATTAATAAAAAGGTGATAATTTACCATCTGCATGAGTGGCCAGAGCCTATCCTGGCTGCTCAGGGTATCAGTTGGGAGCCATCTCTGGACAGAATGCCCTTCCGTCACAGGACACACTCACACTCACACCTACACTCACACAGGCTGGGACAATGGGGACCCACCAATTCACCTAATGTGCACAGCTTTGGAATATGGGATGAAACTGAAGTCCTAGAGAAACCAGACAGGGGGGAAGGTGCCAACTTTGCATGGGTGGTGGCCCCAGCTGGGGATCAATTTTATTTTTTCTCATCAATGTTATAATGAAATGACGTTGAATAAAATGACATTATTTGAGGACCTGCTTTATCTACTTTGGTTAGGTGTCTGATTAAGACTTTGGCCCATCAGAGAGGATGTGTGGCAAGGTGACAGACCAGGCCAGGAGAGGAGGCAGCTGGAAGACTGGGTGGTCTCACATTCATGTGTGGATAAGCCGGGAGAAACTGGGGAGCAAGACAGACAACATAATCCAGGGTTCCAGTGCAGAGAAACTAAAGCCTCAAAGCTTCTTGCTGTAAAAATCTGTGGGGGTTGCAGTAGCAGAAGAAACTCTCAGCCTCACAGGAGAGTTTGTTGGAGAGGCCATGGGGTTCTAGATTGTACACAAGCCCACCCACTCAGGAATCAGCACCAGAAGGACCCAATTTGCTTGTGGGTAGCAGGGGAAGTGACTGAAAGCCAGCTGAGAGCCAGCAAGTGGCATTGTTCCATCTATGACCCCTTCCCGACATACAGCACCACAATGCAGCAAAGTGAATTGCCCTATCCTGGCGAATACCTAAGGCTCCACCCCTTACGATGTAACAAGCACACTGACACAAAGAAATATGGCCCAAATGAAAGAATTGATCAAAACTCCAGAAAAAGAACTAAGCGACAAAGAGATAGCCAACTTATCACATGCTGAGTTCAAAACACTGGCAATCAGGATACTCACAGAAATGATGGTGTACAGATGCAAAATAGAGGAAAAAGTGAAGGCTATGCAAAGTGAAATAAAGAAAAATATACAGGGAACCAACAGTGGAGGAAAGGAACCTGGAACTCAATGATTTGGAACAGAAGAAAGAAATAAACATTCAAATGGAACAGAATGAAGAAACAAGAATTCAAAAAAAATGAGGAGAGGCTTAGGAACCTCCAGGACGTTTTTAAATGGTCCAACATCCGAATCATAGGGGTGTCAGAAGGAGAAGAGGAGGACTAAAAAATTGAAAACTTATTTGAACAAATAATGGAGAACTTCCCCAATCTGGCAAAAGAAATAGACTTCCAGGAGGTCCAGGAAGCTCAGGGAGTCCCAAAAAAATTGGACCTAAGGAGGAACACAAGGCACATCATGATTACATTAGCCAACATTAAAGATAAGGAGAGAATCTTAAAAGCAGCAAGAGAAAAAGAGACAGTTGCCTACAGAGGAGTTCCTATAAGACTATCAGCTTATTTCTCAAAACAAACCTTACAGGCAAGAAGGAGCTGGAAAGAAATATTCAAAATCATGAAAAACAAGGACCTGCATCCAAGATTACTCTATCCAGCAAAACTCTCATTTAGAATGGAAGGGCAGATAAAGTGCTTCCCAGATAAGGTCAAGTTAAAGGAGTTCATTATCACCAAGACCTTATTATATGCAATATTAAAGGGACTTATCTAAGAAAAAGATGATAAAAAATATGAACAGTAAAATGACAACAAACTCACAACTATCAACAATTGAACCTAAAAAACAATGACAACAAAAAACCTAAGCAAACAACTAGAACAGAAACAGAATCATAGAAATAGAGATCACGTGGAGGGTTATCAGTGGGGAGGGGGTGGGGAGGAGAAAGGGGGAAAAGATACAGGGAATAACAAGCATAAATGGTAGGTATAAAATAGACAGGGGGTGGGGTGGGATGGTTAAGTATAGTATTGGAAATGGAGAAGCCAAAGAACTTATATGTATGACCCATGGACATGAGCTAAGGTGGGGAATGCTGGTGGGAGGGGAATGTAGGATGGAGGGGGATAAAGGGAAGAAAAAATTGGACAACTGTAATAGCATAATCAATAAAATATACCTAAAAAAGACTTGTGCTTATTTTTAAATCAGGCTGTTCATTTCTTCTTGTTGAATTTTAAGGGTTCTTTGTATATTTTGGATAAAAGTCTTTTATCAGATATGTCTTTTGCAAGCATTTTCTCCCAGTCTTTGGCTTATTTTGTCATTCTTCTGACTCCTATTCAATTTCAAAGCATAGCTCAGAGCTCGCTTTCTGTGACAATGAACCTGTCTCTTCCCTTCCCCAGTGTTTGCTCTCTGTTGACTTTGAGCTATCACTGTACCTTTCACAAACATCCACGGTATTGTAAATATATACCCACCAGATTGTGAGATTCTTGGGGAGAGGGTCATGCCCCTCATTTTTGCATTTCCAGAGCAGAGCACAGAGTCTGGCACTAATTAAGTACCCAACGCAAGTGTGTCGAGTGCACTGAGGTATAAAATGAGGACATGTCAACAGGGTATCCCTGGATCTCCCAGAAGCACAGGGGGAGGTTTTCCTGAAGGAGAGTAGTGAGAAATGTGCTCTGCAGATGACATTCTGGTTTTGGCTACATTACATTTTACCTGAATGCAGGTATTTTTGCCAGATTCCAGATGCAGTCCCTACCAGAGAAGTGACAGGTGGGCAATAAGCTGAATGCCCTCTCCACTCAGGAAAAGGATGTTTGTAAATTGCTCTGAGGCTCTCCATGGGCGGGGAACCTGTCTATCACTGGCATGTAATCTTTCAGAGAATGTATCCCAGCTCAGCTCTTCCCACTCCTCTTTCCATGTCTGCATGTCAGCATAGCTAGAATCTGTTTGTCTCCAGAAAGTTTCTTCTGGTTTCCTGACGAAGCTGTACACTCACGCACATGTGCGTGCCTAGGTGGTGAAATTCCTTCTGAACTTTTCATACGACAGAATGTTGCAAACTTTTAAGTCAAAACCCTCTCCTTACTCTTTTCTCCCTCCACCTCTATTTCCCTTCTGCTTTTTCTTCCTTCTTGTCTTTGCCTCTCTTTTCTTAGACTTGCAGTGTTTTCATAAAATTCTCCCCTCACTGACCCATCTAATCTTTGGCATTTAGCTCAGAATATGTTCCATTATATTTAAAAACACTTTTCTCTCAATGGGGCTTCTAATGGGAACAGGCTCAGCATCCAGAGTTTGGTCTAAGCCCTAGGGGGATGCAGTTGGGAGAAGAAAGAACTTTCACATCATTTTGTAGGCTTGTGACCATTTGGCTTTATAGACATGAATGCTGAGATATTCAGATGACAAGTAAAGAAATCCCATAAGAGATCACCAGATGTTTTGTCTCCAAGAGATCAGGCTTTTGATGTTAGGCAAGAAAAATATGTAGGTTCTTGACCAAATTTTGCAATTTTCACAGGGTGTTTTAGGGATATTTAGAAAATAGTCATTATTAGCATGCTAGGACAATTAGTAATTTAAAATTTTATGATAATAGTGCATTTTTGTTGTTAAAAGGTCCAAATAATATAGATATCTACAGAGTAGAAGCTTAAATATCCTTTTAGTGTCTGCTCTGCATCCATCCAATTTCCCTTTTTCCTAAGATAAAGCACATATTAAATATGTAAGCTTTTGGACATTTTTTACATGCTTTTGCATATATTTACAATTCTAATATTATTTTTTATGTGAAAGGTCATTTTATTTATTTACTTTAAAGTGGTCATTTTATACAATTCATTCTGTCAGGCCCGTGGTTTCCAGTAAACAGTGGACTGTGGAGATCTTTCACGCCCGCACCGACAGAACTACCTCACTCTTTTTCACTGCCGCGTAGAGTTCTGCACAGGGACACTATTGAGGGTAGAAAAATTTCCCTTTTTCCTTTTAGTTCTTCTAGCTGGTGGAATTATTAAAGTGACAGAAAGTAGATTAACAGGAGAAAATCAAATTCTAATGCGTGCATACGAGGAATTCACAAATAAGCATGAACAGTCCAAAGACAGTAAGGCAAGATAAGGAATATTTGTCATTCTGGACCAAGAAGGGGGAAGCAGGGCCATAGGACTTCAAAGGGGAGTAAGGCAATTTACAAGGGGGTGAAGAGAGTTGATTTGTATTAAACAAGTGTTTGCTGGGCCATCTCAAAACTGTGGGATGCAAGGAGGACTTTGATCAAGTGAGTCTTGCTAGGTTACTCCCTGTACTCCCTGCCTAATTCAGGTTTAACTACAGTTATTTATGATGACATCTCCCTGTCTTAAGTTCTTTTAGACAGTGAAGGGCAAGACCGAAGTTTCTTCCTGAGCCTTCTGAGCCTCGATTGTTTACAGGGCAAGATAACCTACATGCGTTAGTGGCCTGGGGAAGGGTATTTCTTTTGTTTTCTTTTTTCACTTTCTTTCTTTCCCCTCCTCTATTTTAAAGCAAAAAAAAAAAAAAAAAAAAAAGAATGGCAAATATCTTTACATGTATATTTTTTCTATGTGTGTATTTCTACTGGATGTTATCAAGCTTTATAAATTTTTGATGATTCTCAGTGGGACTAAACACCCTCCCCTCTTTTTTTTTGGTCCACTGGCTTTATTTATTTCAAATTGTCTGTTAATTTGCTTTGCTTATTGTTTTTAAGAGTTAAACGTATATTTAAATCATTTCAGGAAGCTTCCCCCCAATATTTTGTAATGGAAAGAATTACAATTGAAAGAATTGTGTAGTAAATGTCCATATACTCACCATCGAGATCTGATAACGAACATTTTGCTATTCTTACTTTTCACATGTCTTTCCATCTATCCATCCCTTTATTCATGTGTCAATCCACCTTATTTTTGTGCATTTCAAAGTAGGGTGCAAATTCGGTACACTAAATACTTCAGATGTTACTGGTAACAAAGTTTAATATTTATTAGTCTTTTTTATTTTCTGAGATAAAATTTACATACAGTAAAATGTACAAATCTGAAGGGTACAATTCAATGTAGGGAACTTTTTATATATTGAATAGTCGTATATATATAAAGTATTCTTTTCCAATCTGTTTCTTACTCTTTGACTTTGTTATACTATCTTTCACATACAGAAATGGAAAATTTACATACTCAATCTATCAGTAATTTTCTTCATGTATTCTAGGTTTTATGTCTTAGAAAGACTCCTCCCATTCTAATATTATTTTTAAAATTTTGTATATTTTAATGCTTGTTCTATTTTTAATTTTTAAAATCCATATTAAATTGTGTTTTTGTGGAGGATATAACCCAACTTTTGCAAGGGGGAAGTCAGTTGTCTTTGTCTTTTTTGTCTAGAAAAGCAAATCTTTCTATGACTATCATAATATAAGAAAAAGAGAAGAAAGTACATTTTCTTTTTGTTCCATGATTAACACTTGCAGGCATAAAGGGAACTATGTGTAGGGGTTCACATCCATCATGCTTTTCTCCAAGCATAATATCTATTTATTCAGGATCTACGAAGAAGATAATACTGTACCATACAACCTAGCCATTCCCCTCTTAGGTATGTACCTAAGAGAAATGAAAGAATACATCCATGCAAAGACTTGCACATGAATGCCATAGCAGTTATATTTATAATAGCCCCAAACTGGAAACAACCCAAATGTCCATCAACAAGTGAAGAGAAAAACAAATGGTATAGCCACACAAGGGAATACTATTCAGCAGTGTAAAGCAATGGACTGATATAACATGGATTAAATATAAAAATAATTATACTGAGTGGAAGAATCCAGGAAAAAGAGAGCACATGCTTTTTTATTCTATTTATATAGAATTCTAGAAAATGCAAACTATGGGGCAAAGGGAGACAGTGAGGGATTCCGCAGTGGAGGTGATGGGTGTGTTCATGATCTTGATCATGGTGATGGTTTCGTGGAGGTGTGTGCATGTAAAACTTTTCCAATGGTACAACTTAAAAAGTGTATATTATTGTATGTCAATTACACCTCAATGCAGCTGCTAAAAAATATAAGAAGGTACCTATTTACTTGAAAAACAATGTTTTCTAAGAGTCAAAATTAAATTTTAAGCAAGCAAGACTTACTGCTGCATTCAACCCACAATTTGATTTAGAAAAATCCAGTTTATACCACAAATTTTTAAAATTAAACATTTTCAAAGAATTTTTCCTAGAGTAGAAGAAGTCCGTGTTGGTGAGATTAAAAAATGAGTCAGGGGGAAATTTAGGAGATTTATAAAGTCTTTATGTTCACTACAACACGCTTAGGGTTAGAGAATTCATTCCCCAAAGGAAATTATGGAAGCCCCATTTCCACAGTCAGGAAAATTTAACTGTACAAAGACTCAGCTAAGAACAGAGCCCAAAACTTATAAATGCTTTCATCTGAAGATACAAGCTTTTCCAAACACTTATTAACAAGGTCTCACACCACCCTGGGAGCAGAGGGCTACAATCATCACTCTTTTTACAGACAGGAGAACTGAGAGTCAGAATCCAAAAGAGCTCAGTCTGCCTGGAGTCATCTGGTGAGGCAGCTGCAGACTTAGGGCTGAGGCTTGAGTTCTGCCTCCTAGCCCTTCCTTACTTCGTCCAAACAACAAAGAACTCTCTGGCCCTAAACCAGACCATGCTGAGGGAAGAAAACTCATGACTTAACCAGTTTGCTTTGGGACTGAGATGGTATTTGAGGCACGCCAAGGGTGGGATCCAATGGGTTTGATGCTAATCTCATTCCCTTACTTCCTTCCTCACTGTTTTGAACCAGTTCATTGTTATCTTTGTTGAATCAGTCTTTGTGAGTGACAGACTATACCAATGGAGGCTAAAGAATTTGTTGGTAAACTCAAAATCAGGACTTTCACCCATTTGCTTTTCATTTATGTTGCAGAGAGCTATTTAGCATAAAGTAGATATTCTCTCAATTCTGTGGAAACTCTGGGAAACTCTCAATCCTGCTGGATGGATTATGTGGTAAATTTGGAGTTTCCAGGACCCAAGGAGAGAAAGCTTGTTAGACCCATAGCATCAGCAAATGGAATACTTGGCATATTCTGGGAGAGGTGTACTCTTGAGTTTTGAGGAATATTGTAGCCTTTTCAGGTACCTCCACCCCCACCCCTGCACACACTTGACTGGAGTGTGACCTCTGTTGGCTTTGGCTCACAAGTCTGGAGGAACCAGTTAATTTAGATGTCACATTTTATGATCAGAAAAGATTCTTTCCTGGATGGCATGTGATGAGAGGTTCTAACCCAAGTAAGACTCATTTATTATGAGTTTCTATAGCAGCTGTCATAGTAATGCTTAACTTATCTGGGAATTACTCACATAGCAGGTACAACCATCTGAAACACATCTGAGAAACTGGAAGGAAGCAAAAAAAAAGACTTTGGGTGGCCAGTGTGGGCACCAAGGATTCATAGAGTTACTGCTCCTCTCTTAAAGACTATTCACTTGTATTTCTTAAGCCTAACTCTGATCTACAGCAGATTATAATTGGTGCACTAGAGTGGCAGGGAGGAACTTTTAGTTACAGAAATGAGAAGCTGGCAGCTTTGTGATGAGGGAGGAGACAGGAGAATTATAAAACACAAATAAGAATGCAAAACCCCCCCATAATCTGAGGTAAGGACAAAGCCCAAGTTCCAAAGTTCCAAAGTTCCATAGTTCCAAAGCCCAAGAATTCATTCTTTTTCTGCATCAAAGTTCCATGTTGGAGGTTATAAGTATTTTTTCTATAAACATACAGTGGAACCTGACTACTCCTCCACCAAGCACTGGGAATGTAATGACAGAGATGAATCTGTCCTTATGGTTGGTAATAAGTTATGCTGGGTGAGTTTTATTTAGAAAAATAGAGAATAATACAATATATTTGTGTTAATGGGAGAGACCTGGTTCTTCTTGCTGATGCCGTAAAGAATTACAGATCAACAAATCTATTTGTGTGCAAGCCAAAGGCTGGACTGACAAGCATGTGGGATGGCCAGAGAGCCAAGAGAGCAAGTCCTCTGTTCTGAGGACTTGTATAGTTGGCAGGATGGCGGCGAAGAAGTTACATGTTGATTGACAGGTAAAGGTGATGCCAGCTTTCCATAGGGGGGTGGCGTGAATACCCAAAGGAGTTAATGAGCTTCTTCCTTTGGGCACTGTGGGCCCTTTCTGGCCTTTCGGGCCTTGGGATGAAAGCACAGTTTCAAAGGCTTTCTTTTGCAGATAGTGGAGATGATACATAGAATTTCAAGGACTGCCCTTCTGCCTGCCTTTATTTCCCCTCTGGCTGCTCATTTAGAAAGATTACCATACCATGAAAAATGTTTAACCAATTTGACTTACCAAATTTTAGATTCTAACACTCTGGGAGAATCAATTATGTAGAATAGTTCATTCCCCACTGGAGCTAATAAATGAAACATTAATTATATTAACATGACATTGTTATTAGTTTTAAATGAAGAGCAGGATGCATGTGTTATTTTCTGAAGACACAGATGTCTGCTTTATCCTTTAATTATTGCCAACCCCAGTGACATTATATATTTCACAAGAATATTAAGGCAGCCTATTATTCCTAATGGTGAGGAGATTGGGCTGGGAGGTGACATATTCAAGGAAGGAGAAAGTAAAGAGACAGAAAGGGGGATACAAGGGAGCCTCAATTGTCATCTGTTGATGGAGGTCCCTCATTTTTTCAGCCTCTCTCTACCCTCTTTCCTAGTTCCTCTTTTGAATGCACAAAAATAAAGTTCCAAAATGAATAGATTTAATGGAATTGGAACAGAGGGTGGGGCTGCCTGGGGAGGTGCTGTGCATTTTAAATAAAACAAAACAAATGCCTCTTGATTGCCAAGGCAGGAAATTTCTGCCCAACTGGAAGGGCTGGTTGCTGGAATGCAGGAATCCTTGAGGGCCCTTTTTGGAGAGGCTGGAGGAGGAGTGGCTGTGGGAGAGCAACTCTAGGTACCCACACCCGCTGCTGCAGCCTGGCTGGGGCAGTGAGTGAGTCAAGTTTATGAGCGGTGTCAGGACAGTGAGATGAGCGTGACCCAGCAGAGAAGACAGGTCAGAATGTTACACGCTCTGGCAGGGTCATCTCTGTGTCAGGGAACGCTGTGGGCCCAAAGATGATTGAATTCAACAGCTAGGCAGAATCAGAACCGGTGTCGGCATCAATCCACGAATGAGGCCTCTCCTCACCCAACCTACCTCAACCGCAATCTTTTCTGTGTATTTTTCTCATCGTTGCCCTTTTAGTACTTAGCTCGGCTCCTAGTATGAAGTGTGCTCAGGATGCTGAGTGAAGGAATACATGAATGAATGGACTTAGGACTAAGTTCTTCGCTATTGTCTTATGATAGAATAAACTATATTTCTGAAACTACTTGCCAACCCTGATTTAAAACACACACACACACACACACACACACACACACACACAAGCAAGAAACAAAGCAAACAGCTACCTCTAGAACTTCTCACACAGTGAGATCCGAGGAAATTAATCAGATACTAAAATTGGGAGAAATCAGGCAAATTACCTGCACACTATTATTGCACACTACTTCATAAAAGTTTCCATGGAACAAAAATAAGTATTTAGTTCTTTCCTAGTAAAGAGTTGGTGGTTTCCTGTTATTACTTTATTTACCCTTAATAATGAAGTGCACACTCAGAAGTTTATGGTTAGACAAGTTTTACCCTGAGGAGTTAGCAGTCTGATTATAATGAAGACAAACAAGCATAAATACACATAAGTGCTCCTCTCATGAAAATAACCTCCAGGCAGGGCCTCTCTTCTGTGGCTTCCAAACACCCCTGCTTTTTAAATATGGTGCCCAGGATGTCCATGTGCTCTGGGGAGCTGTGGTGTGGGGTGACTGCCTTTATGGAGGTACAGTGGTGGCTGTGCCTTTTTGAAGCCTGGCCTTTGAACTCACAGTTAAGATGTAACTGTCCTTCCCCACTGCTCTAGGGACAGCACTACAGTGTCCACAGAAGCCAGTCTGCAAACTGCCACCATTCTGCCACCAGTGAAGGAGCTTACACCAAAATGTAAATCTACTACGTTAATAAGCACACAGCTAGGTTCTATTGACCTTGTAGATAAAGGTTGGAAGCCCTTTCTGTAGGGGGCCAGATAGTGAATACTTTAGGCTTTGCAGGCCAGTTTCTGTCACAACTATTCAATGCTGCCGTAGGCAACACATGTACAAATGGGTGTGGCTGTGTTCCAATACAATTAAAAAAAATATACACTTTATTTATTTTTTAGAGAGAGGGGAAGGGAGGGAGAAATATATCAATGTGTGACAAAATAGTCCATCAGTTGACTCTCAGGTGCCCCCAGCTGGGTCCCTGGTCTGCAGCCTGGGCCTGTGCTCTGACAGGGAATCAAACCAGCAATCTTTCGATTTGCAGGTTGGCCACATCCATGAGGGTGAATTTTTTATTTTAAAAAATACAAACCCAAAGGTTAGCATAGGTGGGAAATGCCTAGTGGGGTTGGATGTGGCTTGGGGTTGGGGAAGGTGACTGTAGTTCGCCAGCCTCTGTTCTAGATGAAGGAAACCATTCATGATTATATTCTGGGTGCACGTTTCTTACCTTAGGAGCCACTGGACAGACAAGCTATGAAGGGCCGCATGAGGCAGGACCCCAAGGCCCGTCTGTGTGTTGCTGGTGAGAATACCACAAAAGTTGCGAGGAGGCACATTAGTTCTCTCCATGGTAAAGATTTTGTCGGAGTCAGCACCCACCCCTTGGCCAGTTGCCTTTTCTCCTAAACTCGCCGTGACTTTACTACCATCACCAACCTCGTAACTTCATTTAGTAAATGCCGACCCTCCCTTTCCCCTGTTTCCTTCTCAGTCTTCTACATGACTACTTTCTTGCCTCTCTTTTAGTTCTCTGCTCTGGTTAACCCACCTTTGGCCTCTGAGCTCCCACCTTCTGCCACTAAGTGCTTCTTCTAGTAACATCTGAAGCAGATGCACCTTTTCCCACTTGTAGTTTCAAAATGATCAGGGACAGGATTTGGGGGTCATCTTTCTTCCTAATTAGGTGCCTTGACCTTCTCTTCTCTGGTGTTCTCTGCTTTTTAGATCTACCTCTTACTCCTCTGGGCTGTTGTTCTTAAAGACTTTCTTCCATTTACCACCAAGAAGACGCTAATCTCCAAGAGTAAGTTTCCATGCTGTACTTCTTATAACTGAATGCTTCTTTCCCTTTCTATCTGGTTGCCCCCTGAGCTCACCTCTACCATTTGCTAGATTGCTCTCCTGGCCTCATGATCTTCTCTTCTGGGTTACTATCAAGAAGCACCAATGCTTTCTCTGTATGAAAACTTACCTAATTGACTCTTTTTGTCTCTGTTTTTCTTGTTCTATTCAGGCTCTTTGACACTGAATCTTTGGTTTGTACTCACATCATCAATACATTCAACCACATTTTTTTTCCAGGACTGAACCTCCCCCACTAGGTTCACAGAAGCTGGCTTTTTTAAAAACCTTGAGCTCAAAGGATTGTCAGTACTTGGCACCTGGTGTATATTATATACACTTATTAGCCTGAGGACTATATAGATCCATCCCTCAGCCCCATGATTTCTTGTAACTTTGGCAACGGCACTCAGAATAGGCAGTGGTAAGGCTCCAGAGGAGTTGTGTGGCCTTTGGCCAACTGGACTCAAGGAAGCGTCTGCCTTCTGTCTCTAAGTGAGTCTTTTCTCTACGATTACAGTATCCATCTTATTTTTTTTGAGGTGACCATCTGCTTCCCAGACTCTTGCAGGTTCTCCAGGAATCTTCCAGAGAGGCTGGATTATAGACATTCATAGAATCGCTTCATGTACCTGACTATGGCAGAGATGAGACAGGGAAGAGTGAGGGAGGCTCTGATGTCTCCCCTTCTCCTCCTAACAGTGGGATGCTCTGGATGGAACATAAACTCTTTCATGGGATTGCTTGTTGGTGATTGGCACCACCGTCCACCAGTCACTGGAGCCAGAAACCCTGCTGTTCCCTAGGTGACTTCCTCTTCCTCACCTGCTTACCGCCAAGCCATCACTGAGTCATGTCATCATAGGCTTTTTTAAAAAAGATTTTATTCATTTATTTTTAGAGAGAGAGGAAAGGAGGGAGAAAGAGAGGGAAAGAAACATCAATGTGTGGTTGCTTCTTGCGTGTCCCCTACTGGGAACCTGGCCTGCACCCAGGCATGTGCCCTGACTGGGAATTGAACCTGCAGCCCTTTGGTTCTCAGGCCAGTGTTCAATCCACTGAGCCACACCAGCCACGGCTCATTATAGGCTTTAATATCTACTTCTTTTCCTCCAGTGCCACTTTAGTTCAGGTGACTATCTGAACTAAGTCCATATTTTTGGATTACTATAAAAACTCTTCTCTCTGGTCTTCTCGCCTCCAGTTTGAACCCAAGCGATTCATAATCTCCACTGTAGCCAGAGAGGACTTTCTGCTATGCTAATCTTATCCTTCAATGGTTTCTCATCTTTTTCAGGTTGATGACCTGATTTCTTAGCCATTCCTGATCTACTCCTTGGTTACCTTCCCAGACTGATCACTCATTACTTCCAACACTTTTCCCTCATTCACCTTTTCTTTTGCCTGTGTCCTTGCCTACTTGTCCTTCAGGTCCCAGATCAGATATCATGTGGTCACCTCCCATGGATGACCTTCCCCTCCTCTCTAGAGGACAGAGCAGGGTACCTGTCAAAAGCACAGGCTCAGAAGTCAGACTATGTTCAGTTCCCAGCTTTGCCATTTCCTTGCCTCATGACCTGAAGAAATCATAAGTTATGTATCCTCTCTGGGGATCAGGTTCATCCTCTCTGTTTTTGAAAATGGGCTTGATAGTAAGATTACCTATCTCATAAAGTAGTTATGAGGATTAAATAAGTTAATATACATAAAATACATAGAACAGCATCTAACATGCAATAAATACTCACTATGCTTTAGTTATTATTATTGTTGCCATTGTCATTGTTATTTTCTTTTCCAGAATGGGGTTAGGTGCCTCTTGTGTACACTTCTGTGATACTGATTTTTACCTTTATCTAGCACTTACCACACTGGGTTGTATGCATATTGTCTCTCTTGACTTGTCTCCCCACAAGACTGTGAACTTTTCTTTCATGGATCCCGAATGATCATCAGCACAATGCCTGCCACAGAGCAGATGTTCAGGAAAAAAATACTTTAAGCCAGCTGTATTCCTTTCCTAACCAAATATACTCATGTGTCCTCTGCATCACCAGCAACTGGGGCTCTTTTGTTCTTGCTTCAGCCAAGCAACGTCACGTGTCACCTTCAGGTCCTCATTTCTCCTGGATCTAATATGATAGTGATCAAGAGTTGATAGATTATCAACCAGAAACTTTTTTCCTCTTTTACTCCATTGTTACTTCCAGGTTCATGGCCATTCTGAGGATTTCAAGAGACTGATCTCTGTCTGGATAACTGAAGTGCTAAAGGTAGATCGTAGGACTATTGTTGAGAATGGAATGGATCCTCAATTTCTCGAACCCTCATAGCAGAAAGCCAGTGTTATTAGTTCAGTGATGTAGGGCTTTTATTCCTGTAGTGAATTCACAGGAGGTGGTGGCTGCGGCAGAACTCCTTTAACTAAGCTCTTTGTTGCACATGGTACCGCAGTGAGTGCTACGGATGGTCCTCGTTTTCTCACAACTGGACTTTGTCAGACGTTTTCTCGCAGAACAGTGAGTGGTGTGTGCTGCTCTGGAGATAGCTCATGTTTAGCTCATGTTTAGCTCATGTTTCATCTTCAAAGAAGGGATCGAGTGAGTGTTTGAGAAGGGGTCTCAGAGGTGGGTGGGGTGAGACAGTTCCTTCAGATTCTAACTACAGTGTTACCAGTGAGAAATGCTGGAATCATTCAACTTTTCTTTCAACAAATGTTTATTGAGCACCAACTGTCTACCAGACACTGTACTAGGCCCAGAAAATCCCAAAATATGTAACATAAGCTGCTGCTTTTTGGGAGCTCTCAGCCTAGAAGAGTAGTCTGTCTGGGATAGTCAGAGATGTCACCACATGATGCTGTGCAGAAGAGTCACATCTTATTCAGAGATTTAGTCCAAAGTTAGCATATAAAGTGAATGACAAATAATCCAGAAAATCACTCCCTCAAAAATCCCCCAAATCAACTCCAGGAAACTTCTTTCACTTTTCTTTGGGTTTCGGTTAGAGCTATCCATTTTTCCTTCCTTCCTTCCTTCCTTCCTTCCTTCCTTCCTTCCTTCCTTCCTTCCTTCCTTCCTTCCTTCCTTTTTCTTTTTAAGATTTTATTTATTTATTTTTAGAGAGAGGGGAAGGAAAGGAGAAAGAGAGGGAGAGAAACATCAATGTGTGGTTGTGTCTCACACACCCTTTGCTGGGTGGGGACCTGGCCTGCAACCCAGGCATGTGCCCTGACTGGGAATCGAACTGCTGACTCTTTAGTTCACAGGCCTGCACTCAATACACTGAGCTACACCAGTGTAGCTAAGCCTTCTTTCTTTTTCTTTCTTTCTTTCTTTCTTTCTTTCTTTCTTTCTTTCTTTCTTTCTTTCTTTCTTTCTTTCTTTCTTTCTTTCTTTCTTTCCTCCTTCCTTCCTTCCTTCCTTCCTTCCTTCCTTCCTTCCTTCCTTCCTTCCTTCCTTCCTTCCTTCCTTCCTTCCTTCCATGAAGCTAAGGTATATTTTGTAAGAAGTGGGAAATAGAACAATGCCTTTCTCTTTTTATTTGTTTTCTACTTCCTTTTCTTCTTTTGGTTTAGTGAGCCCGCACCATTAAATCCATGCAAGTTGAATGTGCATATGATGCAGCCCTCTGGTTATCCCTAAAATGGAAGTTTGTATGAATGTATAAAGCGCTCTGAAAGCACAGAGGGGAAATGTTCTAACTTTGCCTGAGGAAATCTAAGAAGGCTTTACTGAGAAGGTATTATTGGAACAGGTAGAAAGAGCTTTCTAAACAAAGAGAATAGCATGCAAAGAGGCTTGTAGCTATGGGAGAGCATAGTTCCCTCAGGGAATGAGAGGCAGGGATGATGATAGTGGAGAAGATGGGGAATGATGGGAAAAGAGAGGTTCATCAAGGCAAGACCACGAAGAGACCGAAACACACCATGGGGCTGACACAGCTGGAGGAAAGAGTGATCAGGAACATTGTGTCCACTCCCTGGCAGCCCACTACTCTCCACCCTCCCTTCTCCTCACTAGCCACTTCCTTCTTCTGTTAACTACTTCCAGAAATGGCTAGAGACATCATTTTTTTTGCCTCAGTCCTGTTGTGCCAGCTCTGACTCATGGAGTATTGTTTTCTAGCTGAAGATGAGGATGTGTTTCTATTTCCTAAGCTTCTTTTCATCTAAGGATTACCAAGTCATCTGGAGACATTGAATCACTACTAATTTGGATGATGGTCCTAAATGTAGTTGGGTTTCATGTGTCTTTTTAATAGACTGTGGTACAGCTGCTCTCAGGGAACCAAAGAACCAGAGATTGGCCTGGATGGGAACCTAGATAATATCCTAGATTCTGTGTTGTCATTCAGACCATGAGATGGATATCTTCAGGGACCATGAAAATATTGTCTTCTTCACTTCCCTGGGTAAAAAGAGAAAGCGATTTCCATATTTAGATACCTCTGGAGAAACTGAAGAAATGACAGTGGAATTTCTGGATTAGAATTTATTCAAGATAACTTAGGTGTTATACTTAAAGCTTGGAGGGATTCTTTATCAATGAGAATCAGATCAGGTTCACATATAGCAAAAAACCCAAAATAACAAATGTTTTAAATAAAAATAGTAATATCTTTTCCTTTCAAATATAAGAAGTCTAGAGGTAAGTAGTCTAAGGTCGATATAGTGGTAGACAGGGATTCAAATTTCAATCTTAATACTCTGTTATCCTCTGCATGTGGCTTACATCTCATGGTCCTAAGTGGCTGCTCAAGGTCCCGCCATCACATCCACATTCTAAACAGTAGAAAGAAGGAAGGGAAATTAAGAGGGGTCAGTGGTGTTGGGGGTAGGGAGAAAACCACACCTGAGAATGGTCCTATAAAGAGATTTCCTGGAAGGTGTCATACATCATTTCTGCTTATAACACATTGGTCAAGACTTAGTAGAAGTGGGAAATGTTGTCATTTCTCTGGTTGATAAGGAGCGGATACTTCAGTAGGCAAGCAGCAGCCTCTGCCACAAATCCCAAGAGCAAGAACCCAGCTCTGTACATGCGATCAGAGAGTTGACACAACCTCGTCTCTCTTCTCTCCTTGGAAACAAAGAGGCCTATGCCTCAGAGAATAATGTAACTGTTGTAGAGGCCATTCTAGAGAGTTGTTAAACCCTATTCCTGTGTGATATAATTAGCACTGGTCTTATTTAAATGCTAGGGAAAGGAGAGATCATTCCATTTGCTACCACACTGGCCCTCCAGGTTTCTTGTGAATATCAACATGGTGAGTCTTGCCTATTGACATTTCATCCATATAATACTCACTCATTCCGTGCAGAGTCACAAATGTCAGGGCTCTTAGGGGGCCACTTTCTCTGATTCCCTATCTTTTCCCCAGACCCTCCACTATTTGAATGCTGCACAAGAGGTAGCTAGCCTCTCTAGCAACTGTGGATCTGAATTTCCTCTGTAACCATGGACAATACATACATGAGCGGTGACCAAAGATACAGGAGGGAAAGAGGAGGAGGAGGAAGTCACAGGGCCAGGAGAAGTAATGGCGGGTGGAGAGGGGAAGGAAGTGGGTGGGGTCGGCCCAGTCCTGCACAAACATGTGAGTGAATCCAATTTCTTTTCCGGGCCCTTCCCTGTCTTTGGACACAGTCCTTTTCCCTTGTTCCCCATGCCCTCATAGCCCTCTAGTCATCTATCCTCAGGGTCCTCCTTAGCACAGACATGACCGATCTTTCCCTCCCTTTGTCCCAAATAAAAGCGACATCTGCTCTCCCGTGTCTTTAGAGATTCACATAAATGATAACACCTAAATAATGGTTAATAAATCATAAGCTCTCAAAATATATTACATTTTTCACTCTCCCAATGAGTTTGATAAGCTTATTTACTTCCACAATGATCAAGATAAGAATGAGCTTCTCCCTGAAGCCATATTTACACTGGAAGAGATTTCTTAGCATATACACAAAGATATCTTAATCATCTTCAATAGAATCTTAGCAAAGGGAGAAGAATTAGGTAGGATTTGTCCCTCTAGGGCTAGGGCCCAAATTCTAGAACCCAAGCAGGAACGAGGGAGAGGTGAAATAAGGGCTTCCTTTCAGCATCAAACTGGTGTGTACCTAGGTCCATACTAAGGGACTGACTCACAATGAATAAAAATGTGAATGGAGGTTTAATGAATGGACAGTTTACAAAGCTGTAGGGTAAGGCTGAGAAAACCAGGAAGAGATGGAGCAAAGTGCAGGACGAACACAGTGCAAAATCCACCACCTCTCAGCTTGAAGACACAAGAGGAAAGAGTAGCTATCGGCCCTGGGGAGAACTCTGGCTTTTGGAGAGGGGCTACTTAACATGAGTTATAGCATTTGGTAGAAGAATACAGCTGCTGAACAAACATGGCCTGGCAGTAGGGAATAAATCCCAAACCTATCTCCCTTCCCATCCTTCAAATCTTTCATCTGTGCTTCCCATTGGCCAAAGCCACTGGATGCTAAAGGTACAAAAGAGCTTGGGTAAATTGCCTAAAGCAGGGGTGTCCAAACTTTTGGCATCTCTGGGCCACACTGGGAGAAGAAGAGTTGTCTTGGGCCACACACTAAATACGCAAACACTAAGGAAAACAAAAAAATCTGTTAATGTTTTAAGTAAATTTATGATTTTGTGTTGGGTCGCGTTCATAGCCATCCTGAGCCTCGTGTAGCCCACAGGCCGCAGGTTGGATAGTTCAGCCTCCCAAGGGCAGGGTGGAGAAAGGTAGAAAGAGGACCTAGAGAGACAGATAGAAAATGTTTTACACACAAACTTTTGGAAGGTTATACTTTAGGTGTATAGTAGACAGATGAATATGCACATAAATGGTAGTGAGATAAGACAATAGAAGACCAGGTAAGGTGACTTTGCTGAGACAGAGGGTTCCCCTTTAGAAGCTGAGGGAGATAAAGTTGGACAGTCATTAGAGTCAGTCAGTGAAGAATTTCAAGGCTCAGGGTTGAAGGAACAAAATAGTGCAGAGCAGCCATCAAGGTCATTAATAGAATATATTTTCTGACTCATTTTATATATAAAAAAAGTTCAGAGGCTGCTGGGAGTCCCTGAGTATATGGTCTGTAGGACTTCAAATCTTCAGATCAGCTATTACTGTCAATCACAGTAATTCTTCCCCTTCTTTCCTTTCTGTTTTTCTTCCTTCCTTCTAGCAAGCATTACTTGAGTCCTTTGCACATGACAGGCACTGTGCCTGCCATCTGCTCCTGGTTGGTTTCAATCTTGGGTGGCTCCTCATCACCATTGTCCCTTTCTCTTGTCCTGCATACTTGCCTTTCTAGATCCTTTTTAGGGACAGTGCTATTTCAATATCACTTGCTAGCAACATTGTTACTTAGGATAGAAATAAGAGAGATGTGAATGTTTTTCAAAAAGAGTAAACCATGTGGAATATTTAAGGTCAAGTGTGGGCAGAGGAAAGAAGGGAAAGACTGGAATTCTGGAAATTCTGGACTAGAAGGTAAAGGCTGTGGGAAGAGAAATATCTGTGAGATTTAGTTCAATGTTATAGGGAAATGCATTCAAATGACACCTCATGTTGCTTCCCTTTCACCCCGTCCTCAAGAAATCAGCACAAATATAGATGAAGAGCTATTTCAGTAGGTAAAGGTAGAGCCTTCTCTCAGTAGTTCTGACCTTGAACTGACCCTTTTTAAAGGTCTAAACCAGGAATTCAGTAGTGTACAAGCTCCATTCAAAGAGCTCTAGAACTATTAAGCAATGCTGACAGGCTCTTGGACACTTCGCATGAATTTCTAGCAGTTCCCCTTGCCAACATGTCCCTGTCTATAGGGACCTGTCCGTTTATCTTTTCCTCATTCTGGCAATGGTCAGTGACTGGATTTTATCATTTCTTTGGAGAACTACTTTTCAGTCTGTCTCTCCTCTGTCCTTTGGAGTCCCTGCTCCTTACTAACTCAGTATGTCTAGTCAGACTAGTCTGAAGTGTCGTTAAGGCATCCCCCTAGATTTCAGTTTTTGTTGAGTAGCTACCTGTTTGCTGACAATGTATTTCTTGCTTCTACAACTTCTCCTCCCTTCTCTGATGAGTCTCAAATGTCAACAGAGTCTTCATCTTGGTCTCCACTTTGAGCGGCACAATGGTCAAGAGCCCCGACCTAAGACTGCCTGGCATTGACATCTGTTTCTTCTATGAGCAGCAATATGATCTTGGACAAGCCACTTACCCTCTTTTAATCTTGGTTTCCTCATCTGTAAAATGGGAATGATAATAGTTCTAATTTTTTAGGACTGTTGTGGGGATTAAAAGAGTTAATATGTGTAAAATGTGGGGCCCCGTGTCTGACCCACTGTGAGTTCTCAATAACAACATCCTTTTGTTATCATCATTGTTGGAGTTATTTTATGGCCCAATATAGACACCTTCAGAATTCAGTATGCTGATTTCAGCTCTGCATTGCTTTCTGTGCTTGGTTACAGGGCTCTTCTTGGCTTAGCAATGACTTAGCACTCCTTGGGTGTATCTCCATGTAAAACTATCATATCCAGAGGAGGAGAGGGGTAAGGCTCCAGCTCTGGCCATTAAGGGCAGTTGTAACCTTCTTCTAGAGCTTTCTTGCAAGCAGAGAATTAACTTGCATTGGAGCTGCAGGTCCTTAGAGACCTTTTAGCCTACTTTGGGTATTTATCAGTTGGAAAAAAAAGACAAGTTATGGCCACTTCCTTAGGGTCACACAGGGGCCTAGTAGCAGCCTGGACTAGCAGCTCGGTCTCTTAATTCCCAGTGCAGCATTTTTTCCTACACCACAAAGGTTTTTTTGTTTTATAGATTTTCTCTCTGTTTGTCTGTCTGTCTCATCTATTTTAATCTTTTTTCCCCAAATAAGTA
This sequence comes from Macrotus californicus, assembly GCA_007922815.1. Classification (NCBI taxonomy): domain Eukaryota; kingdom Metazoa; phylum Chordata; class Mammalia; order Chiroptera; family Phyllostomidae; genus Macrotus; species Macrotus californicus. The sequence continues at coordinate 110,181 of VMDR010001782.1, forward strand.
TTTTCCAGAGCCCTGGTTTAGGAGGAGGGAAAGCTGAGCTGCAGGCCCGGATTCCCTGCACCGGCCTGTTCTCTGCCTTCTGCGGTGGCCCTTGACACTGCCACAGCACTGTCTTGTCACTGCTTGTGCATCTCTTCCTTTGACATGGTGTCAAGTTCCATTTTTCTAACCAGTTTTTTCTAGTATATGGAGTTTTTGAAACTATTCTGTCTTAAAATGAAGTTGTTGGCTAATATTCTTCATATGATGTTATAGATGAAGCAATTTTTGGTTGGATCACCTTGACCTTTGGTCTTTGCAAGAGCCTGGAAGCCAGCCTGACTCTATAACAGTGGCTGACATTCTGGAGGATGGGAAGGATCCTAAAGCAAAGAAGCCTACACCCCACTTTCATCAACCCAAATAGTTCTGTCTTTAGCTTGCAGCACACCCAGGATTGAGTTCCAAAAATTCCATTTCATTTTCTTGGCCTCCCTCTTCACTCAGTTACAACTGGACTAGAAGGAGTCTTGGCACGAAAAGCCTGCCAGGAAACGGCTGTTTCTTTGGACTTTGTTGCCCAATTTTGCAGACATTTTAGGTTCAGATAAGGTTTTGGGTGGCCAGTCAGTTCTCTCTATTTCTCCTCCCTTCCCTGTTGTTCTGAAAATAAACCATGTTCTGAAATAAACCCAAACTCTGCTGCCTTCTGAGATTTCCTGGTCAAATCATGACAAGAATAAGCTGACATTCCTGATTTTAAAACCAACTTTTCTTTTCTTTTTCCTTTTTTTTAAATATATTTTATTGATTATGCTATTACAGTAGTCCCATTTTCCTCCCTTTATTCCCCTCCGCCCTGCACACCGCTTCCCACCCACATTCTCCCTCTTTAGTTCATGTCCATGGGTCATATATATAAGTTCTTTGGTTTCTCCATTTCCTATATTATTCTTAACCTCCCCCTGTCTATCTTCTACCCACCATTTATGCTTCTTATTCCTGTACCTTTTCCCTTCTCTCCCCACCCACTCCTCTACTGATAATCCTCCATGTGATCTCCGTTTCTGTGATTCTGTTCCTGTTCTAGCTGTTTACTTAGTCTGCTTTTTTTTTTGTTGTTGTTCTTTTTAGGTTCAGTTGTTGATAGTTATGAGTTTGTTGTCATTTTACTGTTCATATTTTTTATCTTCTTTTTCTCAGATGAGTCCCTTTAACATTTCATATAATAAGGGCTTGGTGATGATGAACTACTTTAACTTGACCTTATCTGGGAAGCACTTTATCTGCCCTTCCATTCTAAATGATAGCTTTTCTGGATAGAGTCATCTTGGATGTAGGTCCTTGGCTTTCATGACTTGGAATACTTCTTTCCAGCCCCTTCTTACCCGCAAGGTTTCTTTTGAGAAATCAGCTGATAGTCTTATGGGCACTCCTTTGTAGGTTACTGTCTCCTTTTCTCTTGCT